>VMBQ01001501.1:159271-185328 GCA_007657795.1 Dreissena rostriformis
CATAGTGACCTCAAAATCAATAGGGGTCATCTGCGAGTCATGATCAATGTTCCTATGAAGTTTCATGATCCTAGGCCTAAGCGTTCTTGAGTTATCATCCGGAAACCATCTGGTGGACCGACCGACCGACCGACCGACATGAGCAAAGCAATATACCCCCTCTTCTTCGAAGGGGGCATAAAAATAAGGTCAGTATCTGAAAAAGTTTCGGAAAACATTCCGGAAAAGTGTAATTTTTAAAGAAAATTCCGAAGTCCAAGGCCAGTAACTTTGACAAAAAACAATGGACTGGAACGAAACTCAAACTTGATCTGTACGTCATGTAGGTCAACTCACACAACCAGAAATCAGGTCAATATCTGAAAGCGTTTTAGAAAAAAAACAAGAGATGTGTTTGTCAGAAACACAATGCCCCCTACTGCGCCGCTTTGATATAAAATTTCTATTTATCATTTGGCAGGTTTAGAAATTATCTCCCTTTTAAAGCTTATTACTTCCCTTGGATTTTGTTTTTTGACCTTTGACCTTGAAGGATGACCATGACCTTTCACCACAAAAATGTGCAGCTCCACGAGATACACATGCATACCAAATATCAAGTTGCTATCTTGAATATTGCAAAAGTTATGACCAAACTTTAACCCAGGTTAAAGTTTTGGGACAGAATGACAAACAGAATGACAGACTGACAGGCCAAAAACAATATACCCCCTCTTCTTCGAAGAAGGGGGCATAAAAAAACTCTGGAAACAGAATGCGGAATGGAAGGACGGACGGATAGTCCGACTATGCCATCCTACTGGTCCATCTATGGAAATTATAATAGGGCATCTACAGTGGTAACAAGGTGTTTTTTTCCCCTAAAATTGGACATGGTTAACTAGTTTTCCCGCCCCACTTCACCAAGATTTGAACTTGACCTAGATATTGTGAAGTTTAACATTCTGAACAATTGTCATTCAGATTGATTCATAATGTGACTTCTAGAGTAGAAACAAACCGGATCTAACATTTTACCTTGGACCTTCATTTTAACCCCACTTGGCCCAGATTTGAACTGGGCCTTGATACTGTCTAGATAAACCTTCTGACCAAGTTTCATCACGATTGAGACAAAAAGTTAAGCATAACAAAATCAAGTTATTGAACTAAAGCAATTTTTCTATTTTTAGAAAAAGTATCCTTGACCTTAATCAAACTGGCCCCTAAATGCCTTCACAAGCTCAGTTATCATGTAAGCTACCTACACATACATTTTCAGTGCAAAACCTCCATCCAAGCTTTTGAGCAGTAACCATTTTCACATTTTTAGTTAACAGTGACCTTGACCTTATCCTGACTGTTCCATGATGCATCCCATGCTAAGTCTGCATGTAAGCTACCTTCACACAAAATTTCAGCCCATATCCAGTTAATAAATGAAAACAGTTTTTCTAGTTTTAGTTATAGTGACCTTAATCCAACAAGCCCAAAAAACAATCCCTTACCAAGTCCCCATGCAAGCTTGCTATATATAAATCCAAAATGATAAAGATTGGGCCATTCAAACGACCATTATTGCCAGTAAAGCAACTGTTGGCTGTTTTTCTATTTTTTTGTTACAGTTACATTGACCTTACTGGCCCCATATGCAATCATATGCCTGCTGTGCATGTAACCTACCTGCACACACAATTTCAGTAAAATACATCCATCTAAGCTGAAGTTTTATGTCAGAAACAGTTTTTTTTCTATTTTAAGTACCAGTGAGCTTGACCTTGAAATGACTGGCCCTAAATAAAATTCCAAGCTAGGTCTGCATGCAAGCTGTCTATATCAAAAGTTTCATCAAGATTGGTCACTGCAAACTTAAGTTACAGACCAAAAACCACCTTTTTTGATGTTGGCCGCTAACTCGCCAACATACCTGTATCTAATAACTAAATAATAGTTAAATAGATTTTAATCTTCATTTAAAAACTTGTTAAACAAGTGATGTGTTTGTGAAACACTATGTCCCCTTTTGAGCGATTTTGACCCATATATTTGACCTTTAACCTTGAAGGATGGCCTTGACCTTAACCTTTCACCACTCAAAATGTGCAGCTTCATGATATACACATGCATGCCAAATATCAAGTTGCTATCTTCAATATTTCAAAATTTATGGCCAATGTTAAAGTTTGTGCAAACAAACAAACCAACAAACAAACAGACAGGGCAAAAACAATATGTCCCCCAGTATAGACTGGGGGACATAAAAATGCTAAACAACAGAACACCTCATAACAACAATCTTACTTTACCTCATAGCTACATCCAATTTCTTTGAATATACATTGTTTTGGTTTTTGAGGACACACTTCTTTGTGAGCATTCAACTGAAAACAAAATATTTAAAGGATCATTTAAAATTCATTTATATAATAGTTGTTATCTGGATCTCCACATCTTCTGGAAAAACCATCTTATCAGTGTATAAAAAACACCAAATCTTTTTATAAAACAATGGTTGGTTCCTTCGAATAACTCGGATTCATACAGTTTGCAATTTTGAAAGGATTTTAAATGAGTAAGCTCTGGTTGTACCCACTGATAAAAGGTAGTTTTCATCATTCTCTTTTTGACATACAGTTACGCACTGACCCATCTTAAACTTTTATTTGTAACTAAATAAATATAAACAACTAGCCCACAGTAAATGAAATATCCATTACTTGTGCTCACTTCATTAAAGTACACTGAGACAAGAGAGCCATGACGGCCCTCAAGCGCTCACCGAAGTTATCGGAAAACCAATTGTCAAAATCTAACTTTTTGATGCATGTTGCCCACATTCAGCCCAGATATTGTCAAGATAAATATTCTGATCAAGTTTCATCTAGATTGAGTTATATATGTGGCATCTAGCGTGGTGACAAAGTTTTTCGAAGATTTGACCTCTTGACCTAGTTCTTTAATGACCTGTAATCAAACTTGACTTAAATATTGTCAGGATAAACATTCTGACCAAGTTTCATCAAGATTGAGTCATGAATGTGGCCTCTAAAGAGGTTACAATGTTTTTCTAAGAGTTGACCTTGAAAACTAGATTTGCATGGGACCTAGATTTGAACTTAGCCTAGATATTGTAAATATAAACATTATGACCAAGTTTTATCAAGATTGAGTATGAATGTTGCGCCTACAGTGATATCAAGGATTTGCTAAGATGTTACCATGTTGCCTAGTTTCGGACACACATGATCCAGACCCAAACTAAGCCCAGATATCAAGGTTTTTCAGCCATTGAACCTAGTCACCTTGTTTTTGGATGCATAACCCAGATTCAAACTCACACTTAATATTGTCAAGATAAACCAGAGCTACAGATAAGCTGCATATTTGCGTAAATACGCAATAAAAAATAGGTGGATACGCAATTTTTTTCAAATCTGTGCGTACCGGTACGCAAAACAAATCGCTGATACCCAATTCAAGCCGCCTTTTATGCGTAATGAAAAATCCCGTTTTGTTTTGGCCATTTTGACTCAAGTATTAATCGACAAGCGCTTGTTTTATTTGGTAACGTATTTTTACCAAGCGTTTAGATGATAACACATACGAGTCAAATAAAATGGAGTCTCAAGGCAGACGAAAAGTTCCCCAAAAAATACAAAAAAAAACAAAAAACGTAAAGATTCCTTTGTCATGGTCAATAAATATAAATCTGATGGCGAAACAATTGCAAAGGGCATAGTAAATGACATAATAAACTTTATGTTTTCTTCCGTGGACATCTGCGTAGTATTTTAGATGAACTTGATGGGGTTTGTTGCGTTTCTTAAACGAAAGTACTGGCCCATTTACAGACTACAACTTGTTAAATATTATATTTATTCAGTTTAGAACAGTTACTGTTGAAACAATACAAGGAATGTGATTTAACATTGCACAAGGAATGTGCAAGTGTTTGTTCTAATGAGCAAATGACTGTATTGTCACAGAAAGATGGAACAACCTATACTTCAATTAAATATTATAAAATAACTATATGTAGGTAAGTTTTTGAGAAGCTAAATTAATGTTTTATTGCTATTACGCAATTCAATTGTTTGTTTTGGTACAAATACCCTATTATTTTTTATATGAGCGGGTATCATACTTTTGGATACCCAAACACTTTTTTCCATTACCCAATTCATTATTATTTTGAAGGGTATTACCCAATTACCCCAAATAGCTTATCTGTAGCTCTGAGATAAACATTCTGACCAAGTTAAATCAAGATTGAGTCATAAATGTGGCATCTAGAGTGATGTCAAGGTTGTTCAACATTTTAACCTTCATGTAGTGACCTAGTTTATGGATGCATATGACCAAGATTCAAACTCACCCAATGTTTTGTCAAGATAAAAATTCTCACTAAGTTTCATCAAGATTGAGTCATACATGAGGCCTGTATATTGATAACAAGGTTTCTAAAAGATTTGACCCGGTGACCTAGTTTTTGGACACTACGACCCAGATTCAAACTCAGCCTAGATATCTTCAGGATAAACATTCTGGGCAAGTTTCATCAAGATTGAACAAAAAATGTGGCCTCTAGAGCATAACAAGCTAAAAGTTGACAACACAAGACGCACAATGGACGACGCACAACGCTGGACATAGGGTGATTACAATATCTCACCATGAGCACTTCATGCTCAGGTGACCTAAAAAACAGCAACATAAAAACTATAAATAGTACTTGTAAAATTTTGCTCAGAAACCCAATTCTATTTTTAGCAATTAAATCACATGTTGGAAAGCCAGCTATTTTTTTCCAATAAATATTAATAACACCATTTTTTTAAAATCTACATCAAAGAAGGATTAATGAAGATCAGATAAGACTTTCTTTTGGTTTCTTAAAAATATTATGTTCTAGATAAATGTATACATATATTACATTTATATATAATTATGTTGTCAGTTACAATTGAAAGTATCTAAAACCACATACCTCCAGTCTTTTGATGCCTTTAACACCACAGTTGTATGGACAGTCCAGCACATTTTCCAAGCAATCATTCTGAAGATGTTCCTGAAAGAGCATCATTAGACATTAGCAAAAAATGAAAGATATTCATATATTCACGGCGTTAAAATTTCACAACATAAAGCACTGACATACAAAGAAAGAATGACTAAAATTGTAGGCAACACATACATTTAAACAAGTCAGTAACCAAAATCCCAGAAGTGATTATGTTTTCCTATTATTTCATGTAGTTATACTTATTTCATTCAATACAAATTACATTTGCAGAGTGCACTATTTAAATAAACAAAACATGAGGCCAGCACGGATGCCCACACATTCCACCTCTGTCACAAAACTCCACACATGTCAAAACAAGCTTTTTTCTGGACAAATTTGACTTTTGACCTCTAACTGTGACCTTCACCTTTGAGGTAGGATGACGGGTGTGTTAAGGGAAATGTGTTGCTGTCGTAATTTGTGGTAAGTTTTTTTTAATTGCATAATGAATGACAAAGTTAAACTCCATATAAGCTTTTTTGCAAAATTTGACCTCTTAGTGTGACCTTTGTTTTAGGCAGACAGGTGTTACATGCGTGTGTTATCTTATCATGGTTTACATTGCGCCAATTTATTTTAAAATCCATTATAATACGGCACAGTAATGACCAACGCTTGCACAGATGTACAGATGTACAGTACAACTGCATTATTCTGACCTCTTTAAAGGTGGGGGAATGAAATCTCTTCTTCAAATTTAAAAAAAAACTCCAATGTCCACTTGTGATATCTTACATCCAAAATCTCTATATAACATTTAAATCTCTATTCATGAATACCTTGCATAGATCAAAACTCTCCCAATACACACTTTATTAATCACAAAAACACACACAAAAAAACACTTGGATCTCATGACTCTAGACCTATTATTGTCCAACCCAAATACTAAACCCACAATCACCCACTTATTAAGTATGCCATAAAACTCAAAGACAATATTCTGAAAAAAACAAAAACATCTCTAACAGACATAAACAAGTAATAAAACATATAAACAGACATATGCCTAATGAAATTCCTCACATAGCTATCATTTTTATGGTAAATCAACTGTTACAGAATAAAGTTCTTTTAAGCAAATTTACATTGAAGAATTGTTGAAGCACTGTTCAATATGAGGGTAGGCTAGATAAGCTGGAAGAGTGCTTAACTAAAAACCTGAGGATCATGTGTTTGATCCCCAGCCCAAAAACATATCTTGTTTAGGGAATGCTTATGAAATCCTTTCTACAGCCATGTTCCCCCTACCTCTGATGCATGTCGGGGCTGGGCAGTTGTCAAATACTTGCATAAGTATGTGTGTTATGTACTGGTTAACCATATTACCCAGGAAAAGTGTGAGTTGCTTGACTGACCGCCATAATATGACTTGAATACTGTTGAAAATGGCAAATATTCCAACTAAACATACATAATGATGTCAATGCAGCTAAGAACTGCTGAGAAAAATAAATATCTTATATATTAAAATCAGTGGTATTATATATAGACTTAGTATTAAACAGCATGTTCACAGTCTAACACAATGTCAATTTTCTATCAAATTGCATGTTCACAGTCTAACACAATGTCAATTTTCTATCAAATTGCCTTACATAAAAAAGAGTGTATGCATAGTATTCAAATAAACAAAATAACACTCTTCACTTAAAAAATGTTCATTATAACGGTTCCATTATGGATAATCATCAATCTAAAATTAGAAAATAATTCATTTTTTTTTAAGTTTTAGTCCATAATTTTGAAAATATCTTGATAACAAAGCGTTTAAAATCCACAATAAATTCCTTCAGAACTTAGTGCATATGTTTCTGTCTATAACAAATTTATGTATACATAATCAAGACATATTTAATTTTGAGTATTAATTAATTAATTAAATTAATAGCAAGCTAGGTTTACAAAATAAAGTTGATGGGTAACAAGTTATAACTATAATTGATATGAGTAATCTTTGTAAAGGACCACAATATGACGTCACAAACCAAACATCAAAGAAACGTGTTTTGAGGCTTCAGAAGAATTGTATTATGCTATATTATTCAATATAAAACATTTGAGCTAAACACCCAATGGCAGGACTTATGTTGAACCCAGAGGCATCATTTAAAAAAAAATAAGTAAAGGACCACTATAGGATGTTACAAGCAAAACATAACACTACTTGGCCTTGTTTCAAAGAAGATAACACTAAAAAAAGTCCATATATATCTAGTGACCACAGAGACGTTTTGACGTAGGAGGATGATTAAAAAAATCTTTGAAGAGTTCACCATCTGATGACACCTACCAAATATCAAAGCTGTGGGCATTATGGCTTAAGAGACCTTTTTAAGGTATTTTTCAATACAACAATAGATAAATTATGTGACCCCTAGGGTGTGGCCAGTTTTGATCCCAGTGGAATGTTTTGAACAAACTTGGTAGAGAACTACCATATAATGTTCCATGCCAAATACCAAACCTCTGAGCCTTGCGGTTTCAGAGAAGAATGTTTTTTTTATTTATTTTAGTACATACATACGAACAAAACAATATTAACCCCAGGGGTATGATTTGAACAAACTTGGTAAATGCTGAACCTCTGGGTCGCTTGTAGTTTCAGAGATTGTTCAAGTTTTCACTACATGCATATAAGAACAAGTAACCCCTAGGGTGGGGCCAAATTTGACCCAAAGGGCATGATTTGAATTTTTTAAAGTAATTTACAATATAAGTCTATAAAGATTTAATTATGGCAACATGTACCCAGGTAACATTTGACATCTATACTAACTTACAAAAATTTTTTTTTAGCCCTATTTTTTTTTTTTTTTNTTTTTTTTTTTTTTTAAAGTATACAATTCACTATTCATATTATCTAATTACTCACATATTTCAGTGCTTTTGGTAATATACAAAACATCCCAAACCGAAAAGGCTTTAAATTTATTCATTTTACAAATTCATTCACTATTATTTAATCAATGAGAAGCTATGATCAGTCCTTACGTAGTTGGTTTTTTATGCAGAGTGATATCGGCTAAAAATAGTGCACAGATCAAGTTCTTGTTATAATATCAATACAATTGTAATCTCAATTGGTATGACCTTAATGATGAAACATACTCGAGAAAAACTTTACAAAGGAAGAATATTATTTGTTGGCTTATGTCCAAGATGGTTTGACGATTCAGATAAACATGAAACAAACAGCCAGGACATGCGTCATAACCGGAAACTTGATTTTTTTACATCAGACCAGTCATATAGAAAGGAATTGATCACTCACAAGAATTTACAGATAATCAATTTAGCAGGTGTATTGATTGGTATGAAGAGGAAGTATAAACTCATAAATGCATGTTACGATGGGTAAGTATTTGAAAGTGAAATTTTATACCACTAGACATTTTATGTTGCTGTTTTTCGGTCACATTGACATGCTTATCTCTCATGATAACGATGTGATCTATTTGGTCTTGTTTAACTTTTATAATGCACAATGATAAAGCACTACAGAGTAAATAAAGACAAAGCTCATACTAAATTGGAAAGAAATAATAAAGTAGGAAATGTTGTGGAACAAAATACTTAGGAAAAAGGAAAATAAACAAGGTTACATGTAAAGGTGAGTACTTTCTTTTTGAATGGTTTTACTACTTGTGAAACATTAACACTTATTGATTTCGCTATTCAAGCTTATTGTCAGATTTAAAAAGGATCTGTTGCAACTGATAGATAAGATCATTCAATTTGAAAGAAACACTAGCGTAGCATATTGACATGTACATGTATATGGCAAAGCTTAACACTCCTTAAACAAACCCTATAATACACCAATTATTAGAACATGATACATGTTGATTTTTTATATGGACAAAGAAAATGATTAATCTTCAGCATTCAGTTGTCTTTTGAATTCATTCAACTAGTTTAATTGCTCAAAAATTCTATTTAGCATGAATCAATAATTGTGTAATATGAGACAAAAAATTGTAGAGGTCATTATCATAATTACATGTATTATGTTTATAGAGGTGTCCCACCTGCAAGGGGTGAGTTAACTCTATTCATAGTGTATGACTATGGTATGCATTTCACAATTCAAATACTTGTATGGATCAAAAAATGTTATAAAACACCTTTCACATTTAAATACTAAGATACATGTACATGTCTTGAGTATGACAGATATGATTACAAAATAAAACACATAATTTGCCATACTGTATTAAAGCAATAAATATATCAAAAAACATTTTTTTTTTATTCAA
Source organism: Dreissena rostriformis (assembly GCA_007657795.1). NCBI lineage: Eukaryota > Metazoa > Mollusca > Bivalvia > Myida > Dreissenidae > Dreissena > Dreissena rostriformis. Next base: position 168,575 of record VMBQ01001501.1, read on the forward strand.
ACAATGTCTGTATTATAAATCATACTATTTCTCTTCGGATTATGATGTTTTGTTTGTTTTGATTTGTCATTGTTTTCAACCTATTCAAATGTGCTGGTTTTAAGTTTACAAGTTTTAAGTGCACATACTTATGTCAGTAACTTAAAAATTACCCCCTTTGAATCAGAGGAAAGTGTGACAATGACTGTATAAAGAATTTCATGACCAATGCCCACATAAGTTATGAGGCTGGGTTGGGAATCAAACAGACTATCCTCGGATTTGAAGATTTTCATGACAACACATTTAAATAACAAATAACTTAAATCAAAATTATCATTGAAACTTTAAATAAATTTAGTAAACAAGTACTTATTATCTTTGCTTTCCTAGACTTGCATCAATTTAAAAAGCAAAAACAGATTGAGAGTTGGAGAAATTCAGCACAACCTAAAGTCAAGAAATAGTGTTCAAATTCGAGGAAAGCATATATGGTTACTGGTACATACCATTTCTAATTTTACAGGTACAGGGTTTCTGCAGAAAGGGCACGGTTTCAGACGATACTCGCAAACACCTTGCACATGCTCCTCCATATTTTTCCTAGGCAATTTCACCGGACAACCATTTGCCTCGTTTGGACATGACAATGGCTGGTAGATACATTCAAGTATGTGTTTCTGAAAAGTGTCATGTACCAAAGGATCACAAATAAAATGCATTCATTCCTTATAATGAAATACAACTAATAATGTTTACAGTTTGTCGCACAATTTGAAGACCATGGGTACTTAAATTTTGCTTTTATATTTTATTATCAGTCTTTTTTTTAAATTTTGATATGCTGTGCTCAATAAATGCTAAAGCCTGCAGTGGAATATGTCAATATTAATGCATTGGCCAAAATGAATAAGTCTTCGCACAAAATTGTGCCAATGTCAAGTCAAAATGAGGTCAGTTGATGTCATTGCTCCACCTGGCTCATAATTTTCTTTAGCCAAATTTGCCATATGGCCGTTTTATGGGGTTTTATGAAGAAAATGTTGAAGCCAAATTCAATTTTCTTTAACCAAATTAGCTAATTTGTAGCCATTGGCTAATTTTGCGAATGACAGAGTAAGCCCTGAGTGATGTTGGTGTTCTTAGTGTTGAAAGGAAATATCAGTAAGTATTGACAGTTATCGAACAGTTATTTTGGCAAAATTAAGAGATCAGAAATTGTGAATTAGTCCAAACCCAGGACAATTTCAAGGCAAACATGAGGTAATAGATAACATCAACGCAAGTATCAAAGCTTTGAAGCATGCTTTATTAAAATAAGACAAAACCTGTCATTTTGGGTTAACCAAGAATTTGAACTTCATGATTAAATCCACAATTAGGTCAATGTCAAGGAAAAAATAAAGTCAGGTGATGTGGATGAGTTGAGATTGCTACTCTTTAATATCCAGGCAAGATAGCATTACAGCAAGTCATATTTATGTTATATGAAACATGTCAGCTATGTTTAACCTGGTACTTACAAACAGACACACGGAAGGAATAACAAACAGGCCATCGGATATATGCCTCCAGACATCAGTAGATGCCGGGAGAATAAAAAAGCCCTCTGTGATCAATATACAAAGTACGAGTTTTAGAAAAAGATATGTTTTAAAACATAAACATCAATACTTACAGAAAGGTCATTCCATCTGGGCTGTTCTTCACATCCATATGGCTTAAAACTGCAGTACACTTTCAGGTTTCTGATCTCCTTTCTGCCACTAGGATCTGGGGTGATCTGGGAATAACAGAACAATACAGGTACAGTAGTTATATTTATATATTTCTTCAATTTAATATTCTATGGATAAATAGCCCTTTACTTGTAAATCTGAATCCTACAAACAAAGGAGTTTTTAACAACTAGTAGCATTAAACATGTAGTGTAGTGTTATTATGATACATTTTATAAATCGAAACATCTGTAACTAAATGATCAGCCACAATGTCTTACTGTAAGTCATGATAAAATGGTCATACACATTATATTTCAATGCAATTTTTATTAGGAGAGGAATCGATATCACCCAGAACAAGACTTCATGCAACTTTGGACATGCAGAGAAACCCTATTGGTCCAAGAAGGTATGATTTAAATGCCATACAATCAATCACACTTATTTCTGAGATGTTATTTGAAAACCTTGAAAACTCTGTCAGTTTTCTTATCATGCAACTAGTTACGAGAGAAAACAAGCCAACAGATAAAGGCCTTACATCATCAGGAGTTAGTTCATCACAATCAGCATCCCTTGCAGGGCATCGCACTGGGCTCCCACCTGAAATAGTGGTGCATTCATTTCTAAAAATAATTCAATTTTCACAAAAGTACATATTTTACGATAATTTGCAATTAAACGTCAATTGTGCTCAGATCTGTAATTAACAGGATTAAAGGAATGTTCAAGAATAAAAATATGCAAATAACCATACATGTTTAAACACACAGTACCGATACCTCAATGAGTAATAAGCATGACTAGAAATTTACCAATTTCAAATCCGTAATATTTTTCCATTCATACCTATATAACTACTTCTAACACTGTAAGTTATATTAATGGATCAATTTTTCAACATACAAAATATTTCAGTTTTTTATCTCTCTGCTCAATAAGACCAATACACAAAACAATGTTTCAACAATCCAATATGTAAATGGACATGGTGCTGGTGATTGCAAATGTTATTGTAGACCAATAGATGATATGCTTTTTCAGGGATCAACAAACCATGCATCTTCTCTGTAACATACACTTCTTATGCACAATCCATCAAAATGTTCAAAATATCATATATTAAAATATTGCACCTTTGAACAGTTCTGGTTTACAATGTTCACATATCCTATGACCACAGCTTGTCTGCATAGACTCTCTAGCCACTTTATGACACACAAAGCACACATGCCTGCGATCAACTATGTCAACAAAGTCTGGTAAATCGGACAAAGACATACCAGGCCTGAAAAATAATATTACAGTCTATGCAAAAGTCACAAATGTATTATTGGCCCAAACCTCGTTATCTCATAACTATAACTCACCCAGACTTAATTTGAAGTTCCGGTCCAATACAAATAAGGTACTTTACAAGAATTTTTATTGGCCATTTGTGTCAGTTTTATAGTAAAATTTACTGGCCCTTATACATTTTTATGGGATTGTCCAAGGTCCAACAGACATTTGCAGACACTGATATTAACATATACATGGCATTGAAGTTTGAGAAATGCGTTAATTTGTTTTTGAGTGCTCAAGCAGATTAAAATGTAACTAAACTCACCTATTAATGCTTATCATGTTTATACTGTGATGCAATCAACAAAAAATTGTTAAGGCAAAAAGTTCCAAGGTTTCGCACACACAACTAAAAAAGAAAGCCAAAAAAAATGAAAATAATAATCATACTGGTACAAAATTATATTTTTAATGAACTTTGTTCCAAGAATTTAATTAACTTAAAGAAACCACTGAAATGCTGTGTGGTTAGTTTTCTTAATATTTACTTAAACAAAAAAGTTATTGAGCAGAAACCTGTTTACCCATGTTAACAAAATATAAGTGGCAATTAAAAATGTATTCTTTTTGATGACTTGTTCTTAACTATACTCACCAACTTATGCTTGACGTGTTTATAATGCAATGAAATAAAATAATAATTCCTTAAACATAGGGCACCAAGACTCCAAACTCGGATCTAAAAAAGGCAAAGAAACAAGAAACTAACAACCAGTAACAAAATAATTTTTTCAAACAATGTGCAAATAATTCGGTTTATTATGTTTAAACCAGTGATAAGATGTTTTTTAATAAATATTATATATTAGAAGTCATTGAGCAAAAAAATACTAGCCATTTATAATTTTTACTGATATTTATCAAAGTCTGACACTCTTTTGCAGAGACTGATGTTAACATATAAAAATGGCATTCAAGTATGACAAATTTTGTTTTTTGTGTACTCAAGCAGAAATGTAGCTATACTCACCAATTTATGCTTGACGTGTTTATACTGCAATGAAATCAACAAATAATGCTCTGGACGATAGGCCCATATCCTTAATACTCGGAACTAAAAGAAAAAAAAAATCATAACAAGCACGCTGCTACAAAATATTTTTTTATATATTAACCTTGTTTCAATAATTTGTTTAACGTGAAGAAACCAGTCACATTAAGTGTGGTTAGTTTTCTTTATATATAAACAAATAAGTTATTGAGCAGAAACCTGTTTTCCAATGTTAATGAAAAAATAGGCAGCAATACAAGAAAAAAAGTATTCTATTTGATGACATGTTCATAACTATACTCACCAATTTATGCTTAACGTGTTGATAATGCAATGATAATAACAAATCAAAATTTAGATTAAAGTCCTCAAGCTCTGAAACTCGGATCTAAAATAGAAAAAGAAACAAGAAACGTACAACCAGTAACAAAATAATATTTTAATAAACATTTTGCAAAAATCTTGGTTAAAGAGAAAAAACCAGTGACAATGTTTTCTTAATAAATAAACAAAAACGCCAATCAGCTAAATATACTGGCCCTTCTACATTTTTACTGGTGTTGTCCAATGTCCAACAGACTCATACAGAGACTGATGTCAACATATACATGGCATTGAAGTTTGACACATGCATTCATTTGTTTTAGTGTACTCAAGCAGATTGAAATGTAACTAAACTCCCCAATTTATGCTTAACATGTTTATAATGCAATGAAATCAACAAATAATTCCTTAAAGATAGGGCACCAAGACTCCAAACTCATTTCTAAAATAGGAAAAGAAACAAGAAACTAACAACCAGCTAAAAAAATAGTATTTTTATATACCTTGTGCCAATAATTTGGTTAATGTAAAAACAAATCAGTCATGTTTTCTTTATTAATAAACAATAAGTCATTGAGAAAAATGTACTGGGATTGTCCAAGGTCTGACATACTTTCGCACATTAAGCCAATAATTTGTTAAAGTGAAAAGACCAGTCACAAGATGTTTTCTTTATACGTAAAACAAAAGTCATTGAGCAGAAACTGTTTTTCTATTTAAAGTAACAGTGACCTTGACCTTTACCCAACTGGCCCCAAATTAACTCTCAGAGTAAGTCTTCATATAAGCACCTTTTCCGTGCAATAACTCCATCCAAATTTAAGTTATTAACTGGAAACCATTTTTTTTATTTAAATAAAAGTGACCTTGACCTAAATGGTCCCAAAAGCGATCGCAAGAAAGATCTCATATTATGCTACCAACACACAAAATTTTAAGTGCAAAACCACTATCCAAACTGAAATTACTGAGAATATGCCTTTTTTTTTATTTACAGTAACCTTGAACTTGACATGACAGGCCACAAATACATTACCAAGCTATCTCCTTATGCAAACTTGCTATATCGAAAGTTTCATCAAGATTGGTCAATGCAAACAAAAGCATTTGACTGCTAACCATCTGTTTGACTTTGCCTGCCCGGTCCAATATAATTACCAGGATTTTCAAGTGGAAAAGTGTTTTTACTAATTATAATTAGTAAATGTCGCTTTGACCCGACACGTCACAAATACAATCCCAAGTCACCATGCAAACTTGTTGTAAGTTTCATCAAGACTTGTTAATGCAAACTAAATTATTGACAGGAAACAAGCTGTTTGAAACCTTCTTGTACCCAGCCACCTGCTTTTCATAACCAAGTCTAATAACAAGGATATTAAACCTGAGAACCGTTAAACACTTGGTTAAAACGCAATTGCAACTGGTTACTGTACCCTACATCTCTGTGCTGTGAAAGCATACAGTAAATGTAACTTTAACAAGGGCTGTTTGTAAAACATGCATGCCCCCCATATGGGCTGTNGTGCAAATACTGACGCTGGAATTTAAATATAAGTATTGTATTACTTATATTAAACATAAAAAAAAAATGAAGGAATAAAGGTTATGAACAGATCTTTAAATGTGGTCAATGTCACGTATCTGACTAGTACAAATGCAAACATGAACTTTCTTAACCCAGCATTTGTATGTTTGCATCTTTTAATTTGATAATGCATCGGGATAATAATAAATACCTTATAAATAGACGTGTTAAAATCAATATAGTATAGTCAATATAGGACAAGTAAATTTTAACATAACAACAAAGCCAAAAGTATCCAAGGCTATTTAATACATTTAGCTATTTAATTAGTCATGAAGACGCAGCGCAGAGGGACACCTGTTAAGTAACTCTGATATACACAAAACGTGCTTCTTTACAACTTTTGTTTTGTAAATAAAGAAAGCTTATAAAAATCATTACTATTTATATTTTTTTGGAAAATGTCTCCATTGTGATACACAATACACAGTTTTATCAGTTCAGAAACTTGAACCTTGTATGGAGTATTAGAGGGAATAACGGAGATGGAGTATCAGGGAGTTACCTCAACATAATTTCACTAATTTGACAAACATGCTAGCTGTCAATCTTAATTCTGCTCAATAATCTTGTGAGCCAATCAGCGCTCAGGCAGCTGAAAACATGCTTTCCACATGAAGGTGTATACACTAACTGTTCTTGTCACAGATAAAAATCTCAACAACTGCAGGTCTTTAGTACAGCATAAACACTTTGTTTTATTTTAGAGAAAAGTTTTGCCTTATTGTGTAAAATTGCACTTCCGACCAAAAAGAAAAGATCTCAACGTTCTCTGCGCAAAGAAGTTTTTATTCAACAATCAAATATTAAAGCCCATGATTTCCATGAGGATGATGCAATGCTGTGCGTAACGTATAATTTTGCATGCTTTAAATCAGAACAGAGGATGTTAATGAAATAAATACTTAACGATTATTTGTAGGTAGAATTTGTAAACATCACATGAACTGTCGAATTCGGCAATTGGTTTGGGATTTCAAAAATTTAATTACACGCATTTGAAAATACTTACATGGAATACTTTCTTATTTGAACAATAATTATTTAACGTAAGGATACAACACTTAATGGAACAAAAACAATGTACGTTTATAACATGTTTTCGATCGCTAAACTATGCTTATGAACATAATAAATACCGGTACCTGAATGATCAAACAAGTTATATTTTGGATCCCGCAAACATCCATGTAACAGATCTGTTTATATTAATTTTAGAGAATAAAAATAAGAATATATAAGGTAATAAAACAAAGTGATGTGGTTTAATAAATATGAAGTAGTACAGATTTTGATTAGAATATGTAGAACGTATTTTAAAAATTGACTTGCACAAAGGGGACAAACCCCTTCCGATTAAATTTATCATGCCATATTTCAGAAGACATTAAATTGCTGTTTCTTTAATATTTGCTTTCTGATGACAGTGTGAATGTTGTGACAATCTCATAAATAAAATTATATTATTGATCTCTTGATGTGATCATTGTATAAGATTCTTTGCCACCACACATTTCTGAATATGGGATGTTTTCACCTTATCTTCATGGGTCACCATAAGACATGGGTCTTATGCCATATGCGACCAGCGTAGCTTCAGCCCAGCATGCTCTGGTCAGGAGATACCTAATGAGACCACAAAACCTTGCATAATTTAATAGCAGATAGCCTAGCTCCTGAGCAGACTGCTATGCTGGCGGCATATGCGTTAAGACCCCTTTTCATATGACGAGGCTCTAAAAGTGTTATCTATTAAATGCGTGAAAAGAAAACTGCATCATAATAAAATATTAACATGCCATATACACATGCATTTCAATGGCGAAGAAATATAAATTCCTAATAAGCCATGTGAGGACACATATGATTTGATTTCACATAGTATAATTTTTAATCTATAACCAGTATTGTGGTTTGAATAAACACACCCTCCATAACAAACATTTCATGCGGTAAATATGCGACTCACAAGTGAAACAAAACCAACAATTTGATCTATGTTTTTAAAAATTTATTATTTAGAAAGGTGAATTTTCTACCTTTTTTTCAAAGTCAAAATACACTGAATATCTTTTTAAAAGATATGCCTTGTTTCCATTATGCAAAATTAACATCTTTCTTAATTGACATGCAATTACCTCAAACCATTGTTTAAATTTAAAGTGCACAATTTTTATACTTTTCTCGGTCGCAGATACTTTTTTGAGTTACCGGTACATGATAATGTGTATATCATCCAGGCAATCATAATTCAAAATTATCACACATTAATAACATTTGTGTTGATGCAATAAAAATAGAAAGATTAATTGTTTAAAGAAAAATCATCCATCATTTTCTTCAAGGTCAAACAAACATACCGCAATTTGACATTTAAAAATAAGGATCTGCCACCACCTTTCCTGTTTTGTTTGTTGGGAAATTAGAGATTAGTTGCCTTTATAAGTGTAACCAGAGAACATGGCCCGCTGTAACAAATCCACTTTGGTTAAGTATCTTTGTCGGGATCATGATGGGAGAAAATCTGGCCATTCTCCCAAGGCAAATGATGATGAAGAGCAACTTATAATGAGGCAACAAACATGTGTGGGGATTGGTCATAAAAACCTGTCTATGGCCATTCTCCACATACATCTGATTCAAGAAGGGCAGTTGTAAGTTGCTGGCATATTTATGTGCACTTAGATGGTTTCCGGATGATAACTCAAGAAAGCAAAGTCCTAGGATCATGAAACTTCATAGGTTCATTGATCATGACTAGCAGATGACCCCTATTGATTTTTAGGGTCACTAGGTCAAAGGTCAAGGTCACAGTGACTGGAAATAGGAAAATGGTTTCCGGATGATAACTCAAGAACGCTTAGGCCTGTTATCAGGAAAGTTCATAGAGACATGGATCATGACTTGCAGATGACCCCTATTGATTTTCATGGCACTAGGTCAAAGGTCACAGTGACTTGACACAGAAAAATGGTTTCTGGATACTAATACCACCACCACCACCACCACCACCACCACCACAGTGACACAAAATGTATTCACACAATGGCTGCCACTACAACTGACAGCCCATATGGGGGGCATGCATGTTTTACAAACAGCCCTTGTTTATCTTAATCATGCACTAACAAATATTTCAAGTACAAAACTGAAATATCCGCACTAATGTTTGAATAAAATAAACTAATTGTTTGAATTCACTTGGCATGAACCAAGAGTCTTGCATAGAGCAGTTTCCAGAGGTTGAATAAATCATGTGATCAACTCTTTAACTTATTTTTTAAAGTGTAGGCTACTAAGCATTATTCATTACAACTTGTGTGCATACAAGTTCCGTCTCACAAAATGATTTGCTTTCTTCACATCAGGAAATTGTTGCACTGTAAATTCCATGTTGTTGATGTGTTTGGTTTTCCCGAATGTCTCTTAATTACGTTTTAAGCATTGATTTCTCAATATTCGCAAAATCACTGTCCCGGAAATAGTAATAATATGTCTTTACTCTTTCAATTTTATACTGTCTGTTTATTATCATTTGTTACTTGCAGTCTCAACAGCTTAATTGCCAACCACAATGGCCTCTGAAACGCAATATTTTTAAAAGTTCTTATATTTAGATATTTATTTTATTATACCTGTTAATATTACGCAAATGTTTAAAACGTGGTTTGTAATCATAATGAAGCTTTCATTAATTTTAATGTCTTGATAAATTGCAATTCTATCATACTATTCATTTACAACATTTAAATACATTTAAAGTCATGCAACTTTTCTTTGCCAGTTTAAAGAACAGGTGGCATCCAGGAAAATGATGTCAGCTTTGAGTCAGTCAAACTGATTTAATCCGCTCATCAAGAAACTTGATGATATTGTTTTTTGTGGCATTATAATACAGTAATCATGCCCGAGATTGATAATCAGCAAGAAAGCATGAAGCCATTTCACTACCGGTTCTCACGGCACGGTATACTGGTAAAATAGGGTACTTTTCTCAGGGCTCAGTATCCAGTTTACACTGGTGAATTCTCTGAATGTACTTACTAACAGATGTTCATGCAGAACTGCATCAGCTTTACAATTAAGAAAAAGACAACACAATTTGGGAATTTAAGCCTAGATCCAGAAAGCTGTAAAGTTCGGAGTGTAGTCTTACTGTTGAGGGGCCATAGTATGGGGGTATTGTCCATATCGTTTGGACGATCGTTCCATATCGTTTGTCTGGCTAGATTGTCCGGTTCAATCAACAGAATAAATTTAAAAGAAAAAGTCTACGAGTCATGTGCATCCTTTTAAATGCATTATGCTACACATCTTCACTACAGATTTCAAAAAAATAAATATGAGATAAAAAATAATTAAAAACAGAAATTGAACATAAATTGTCAAAGACTTTGTTGTTTGAATAACATTACACCTGGTTAAAATTTAAAAAAAAAACATCATTACTTAGAACTACGCAATTAAATGTGACATACCTTCATACCTATTTCATGAGTTAACAGGTGTATAATGGCCTAACCCTCACCCTTTAATTTTTAAAGGCCTCACTTTTCCTTCTTTTCCCCTCTTTCTTGAAGAAGCCTAGCATAGCCTTATTTGTTAATAAAAAAAGTTCCATTTCTTTCAAAATTGTTTTAAGAAGAATGCAAAATGGGAAATAGATAATACATAATACTTCTTCCATAAACCAGTTTGTATTCTGTTTAAATGATTTGAAAGTCAATGATAATTGATGTGCATGGCTTTGTTATCTAGCAAGCTTTTGTCCGCAAACCATTTTATTAAAGGGTATTTGCATCATTTTGGTGATATTTTCTTCAAAAATAGATTGTTTGTCAACTGAGAATATATTTGAAAGTTAAAATTAAAAGATCACCAGCATGCAGCCTTGTTTTTTTGCAATAATTATTCATACATGCACTTTGTACTGCTGCCCAGGCTGAAACGTATTTTCATTTTACCATGAACTACCATGTTTAACCGGGATAGTCCATGATCATGTAATCATGGTAGACTGTTTTTTTCATCGCCAACTTATTCTAGATAATACAAAAACAAACATGAAATATCATGAAAAAACATGGTTGGTCACTAGATATTGCCTTGATTCATTTCTGTAACCTGGCAGATAATTATCATATTGGATTCATATGTCAGTGCATTCATTCTGTAAAGCCAAAATATGTCCTGTGTATGGCCAGACTTTAATATCCATATTGCCAGACTTGGCTACGAATAAGCTAGAAGCTAAATTTTTACTTTAAAGTTTCACAAATGATGATGATTGATGATGATGATGATGATGACACGTTGCAGACAAAAAGTGGACAAAATTAGATGGTTGAGTGTTTACAAAAAATATCAGATCTAGTGGTAAAAGTCAAGCAGATAAAACAGTTTGTGCACAACTCACAAAATGTTGCATTTCATAATTACGTATACCTGTTCAGGAGTCCCCAGTTACCGGTATATCTGGGACCAATTGTTGAGAAGAAATTTATTTTGTGTCGGCATGTCAAAGAAGGTAATTGATCATACAGACTCAAAATAACTCTGGATTTAAAAGTGAGTTTAAGTTAATAACTTCAAATTCATGGATGTAAAAATTTTATTCAAATGTAAATGTACTACTTTCAGTATTTCATTGCATTCATTTAGCACAATATAATATATAACAACTTTCTAGATGTTGATTTATGCTGTTTTTGTGGCTATTTGAATTGATTGTTTTTCCCAAAATTTGCATTTGTGAATATTGACATTGTTAAATGCATGTAGTAACGAAAAACCACTTTCACTAAAAGCAATTTTAAACCTTATTAATTTTCTGATAATTGTCTAGTTTAACCATTAGCAACAATTTTATAAGAAATTAAATATGGAAAAAGTTTCACTTTTATATTAACATGAATGATCAACCAGTTTTAGGATTTGAATTAAGTTTAAAAATCAGTTTTCACTACCATTTTAGTGATTTTGAGTCATCTTTCAACTTTAGTGCACTGTGAGTAGCGGTACCTGAAACACTTGATGCATTGCTGTGTTACTATTAAATGCCCCTGCCAAAAGAGTGTATGAAATGTTCACAGTGTTATTTTTTCATCATTTCGGGAATGTTAGATGTTCATGGAACTGGCTCATAACATTTATTATCCCCACCAAAATTTTTCGGAGGGGATATAGTAATAGTCTCCGTCCGTCTGTCCGCCCGTCCTTCCGTCTGAAACTTTGTCCAGAGCATAACTCCAAATCTATTCAATGGATTTACTTTAAACTTAGAATATAAACAGATGGCAACTAGGAGAAGTGCAGTGACCAAGATCCATAACTCTCTACCTTAGTTTTTGAATTATCTCCCTTTATATAATTTCAAATTAAATTTTTGTCCAGAGCATAACTCTAAATCTACTGAAGGGATTTACTTGAAACTTGATATATAAACAGATGGCAAGTAGAAGAAGAGGTGGGGACTAAGAACCATAACTCTTTCTACCTTAGTTTTTGAATTATCTCCCTTTATTTAATTTGATAGTAAATTTTTGTCCAGAGCATAACTCTAAATCTACTGAAGGGATTTACTTGAAACTTCAAATATAAACATATGGCAAGTAGGACAGGTGCAGTGACTAAGAACCATTACTCTATCTACCTTAGTTTTTGAATTATCTCACTTTATTTAATTTCAACGTAAATTTTTGTCCAGAGCATAACTCTAAATCTACTGAAGGGATTTACTTGAAACTAGAAATATGAACCGATGGCAACTAGGAGAAGTGAAGTGAACATGAACCATAACTCTTTCGGCCATAGTTTTTGAATTATCTCCCCTTTTTTTATTCTTTTTTTATTTATAATTTTAAATTATATTTAATTTCATATTAAATATTTTAGCCTTTCAATTTTTAATATCTCCCTTTATCTAATTTTACAATAATATTTTAATTTGAACACTGAAGTATTCACTGTAAAATGAATAGATGAGTTTCAGGAAAAATACAGTGATCAAGAACAGTAACTGTTTATAGTCTTCTTTTTTAATTTCCTCCCTTTATTTCATTTCCATATATTTTATTCTCTACAGCATAACTCCAACACTATATTACTAATTGAACCTTGAAATATAAATAGATGACACAGGTGCCATGTTTTACAAATATTATTCTACTCTGTAAAACAAATGTTCTCATACAAGAAAACACATTTCGGTGGGGATTTGGCACTACTGTGAAAAGCTATTGTTCCAATGCTATTTTCTTCAAGTTAGAAATTGTTTCGGAAACATCTCAAAAGCTCTCTTAAGCCTATGGCCCTCTTCACGCCGGGTATGCGGATACTCTGATGGCGGATGGCACTTCCATAGCAGAGAACAACAAACGTCACGCGCGAGAGAAAGTAGCTCAGTTTTTTTATAAGTTATATCCTAAAGATTAGTTTTTAAGACAAGACACATTGTCGAGTTGATAAATGGTGTATCCTTTTGTATTGGGAAGACACAATTTCACGGAAAAATGGTTCATATTTGCCCCAAAAATAGAAAATTCGGTCGGAAAGCAACATAAACTGGATGAAAAGTAAACATTTGAACAAAATAAAGCTACTTAGAAATATTGCAAGAAATTGTTAGCTATTCCAGCATGTAGAATAATCACTGCGCTTTAAATACTGAAATTTTGATAGTATTCAATGAAATATAAACAAAGATAGACCATGTTTTAATAGGTGGTATACATAAAGATGCATGCACTTCTATTACCGACAAAGGGCACTTCGGATCACGGAGACTTTCAACAAATTGGGCACTCTGATTACCAAGTTTTATCTTCTACCTTAAATGCATTTATGTATGTTATTGTTTTTTGTCAAACGCAATACTTTAACTCATGGCTTCGCCATATTAGGTATGGCTACGTACTGTGTTCATTCGATGCAAAACCACACATGAAATGCACAAGTTATAGTAATAATCTGAATGTCGCGTTAAACCACACAAGACGAATGTAAGTATACATAAAATTCATTTAGAGTTACGTTTACCCTTCGGTGTGCTACTCTGATTTTCCATATACTTGTTCTTTGAGTGTAAGATGTTGTACGCAATTTTGAAATGCTCTATTTTTGTTATGTTTATTATGTATATGGGCCGCTCCATGAAATAATCGGATACCTCTGTGTAAATCTATACGTAAAGTGCCATCCCGGATCAGCCTATGCACTAAGAACGGGGCGCCACCTTCCGTCTTAATGGTATTGTCGTTTCAAGAAGGCATGTTCTTAACGAAACTGCATTGGAAGTGGAAAGTGGCCTTCCGGATTAGCCTGTGCGGAGGCTGATCATTGACGGCACTTTAGGCAGATGTCAATATTCCCCTTTTTAGCATGGAATGGCCCAATTATGATTTTAGTGTGTTGTTCTTTTTTAACATTATTATAAATCTTAATACCTAAAACAACATTTTGCATTTGACACATAATTTCAGAGAATATTATGAAAGTGTGAGAATATGCTGATGATGAGCAATTAACCTTTAGTTTCTCAAACTAAATGTTTACATATATTAAAGAAAATAACGCAAATATCTTGTCATTTAAAAAATATTATGTTCCTTAACGCAGTATGTATTATTCTGTAAGTGATCATAAGTTATATTATACAACTGATGAGAAGAAAAGAAAAAAAAAATGTAACAGCGAATTTTGCTTTAATTTAACAATGAACACGTTTAAAGGATTACAATTATAAATTGACGACATCCAATGACCCTCGATTACTGTCTTCATTTGAAATAAACACAGGTGCTGTATGAGCAACTTTTAAAGCGAACCATCTAAAACCCATCAGTGAATGTTGATCACAAATAGTAACATACAATTATGAAATAATATGACCGATGACCATCGTCTCCTGAGCAATTTAACAAATAAATCACAATATTGTAGGTAAAAACTAAGGTAAACAGCATTTAATAAACCGAATGCACTTTAAACATTGAATATACTTATATGGTATATAGGTTAATAACATATTCAACACGTGGTTACGGTAATCTGCTCTTAAATGTCTGAATTCAAACGAGGAATGTGTGCGTATATTCCATATTACAAAAATAAATTCAAACTTCATAGAAATGTTTTTTTTTACGTATAGAGCATGACATTCATTCGATAATATGAAATGTGGTATGTGTCTGTATTATGTGCAAAGACTTTTTTACATAAAAAGAAGAACTTTAACTCAAACGATTATGTTATAGCTGTATTGAACAATTTGCGCAAATCAATCGCCTCATCAGACATGTCGCATTTGTTTCACATTTATACAAAATCATAATCATATTCCAAAGGGATAAGAAAATGTGTCGGTAATTTGTTTTTAATTTACGTTAGTACATATACTTTTATTTATTGCCTGCTTACTATAACAGTAATCCACAGCGATTTCTGCATTTTTGATTCACTAAAAGAGTGTGTTATATCTGGAAAAAAGTGTTCAGTAATCGGGAATGAAAGTGCCATTGTAATTGAGATGATCGGTAAACGAAGTGCACATTTGAATTTCCTCAAATACGTTAGTAAACTAAAAATATAACATGTTGTACCATAAATGAACATATTGATCTTTTGTTTCGAATAGTAATTACGTTCTTGATTTATTTCCAAGTATATTTTTATTTATTTTGTTAAAATATGTACTGATCATCCAGTTCATGCTGATTATCGATGGAATTTGATCGTTTTTTTTTTATAATTCACCGTTTTTCCGCGAATTTCTTTCTTCGAAATACGAAGTGCTATACCATTTATCACCTAAACAATGTTCCGTGTCTGAAAGCCAAAAATACAGAACATAAATGCAAAAAAAGCTGAAGAATTCGCCTCTCGCGCGTGGCTTTTGTTGTTCTCGGTCATTGAAGTGTCATCCGTCATGAAAGTATCCGCATACCCGGCGTGCTCTTTGTTTTAGAATAATTTCCAACTAGTTATTAATATTTCATAAAGCATAAGTTGACACAGTATTCTCCATTAAAAATCATTAAAATGAGTAGGACAGTTACCGATAATAAATGTGTGTGTATGATTGCCCAATCCATCACTTCAATTATTTGATTCTTGTAACTTAAAATTAAACAAACTTAAGAGATAAAATGTTCATGCCATTAATACAAAACGACATGAAATATTGCCTAGGATAAAAACAAAAGTTCTATCAAATATGCCCTTTTTATCAAACTCACAGCTTTGCACTAAATTTTCTTGATTAGGCAATAGAAAATAAATTCCTAGATTCTCATCCCCGCCCGCCCATCGAAACGTTTTTTATTTTGAAAAAAATTTGAGCCGCAAAATACTGAGGACGAAACGGCTGAATTAGTACGAAAATAGCGAAGTGCAAATCGGCAACTCAATGTCTCCCGGACGCTTATTGATTTTCAACGGCGCACGAGCGTCGTCTGAAATTTAAGTGATCGAGCGAAAACAACAACAAAATTGTTCTTAATTTGAGGTGTAGAAACGGCGTTACAACTGTAAAAGATTGGTACGGGGTGTCAAAATGTGCAGAAACTTTATCTCTCGCTGACCTGTACGATGAGTTTATTTGTGGTTCGTATGATCAAGCCCTATCGTTAAAAGTTGACAGGGCTTTTCATCAGGAAATTGGGAAGAGGCCCTAGCCTTTCAAATTGGGAATTTCATGCACATTAACTGCTCATTTTGGGAAGACCGTGTTTTTAAAAGTTTTTGAAACAGGGTCTTTTTCATTGTGCAAAAGTATTAAAAGAAACATTGTGATGCATTCTTAATCATA
>VMBQ01001502.1:0-157142 GCA_007657795.1 Dreissena rostriformis
CCACTAGATTTGCCATTGTTTTGTTTGAAAACTGCTTGATATATTTCCGACTCTGTTATTGGTGAATCGAGCTGTTCAATTACGGTTTGTGTTATGTTCATTTATTTCATTATCTATACTATCACCTGGATCGTTTCCGCTTAAGTCATTAAAATTATTGAACATTTCGTTAATTTGTGGCTGATTTGTATTTTTATTATTAGGTTTATAGCATTTTTTTTAGTGTTTTCCAAAACGTTCGTGGTTGTGTTTTTGCAATGTTACATAACCTCGTGCTTTCATTCATTTTATATCTATATAACACGTTGATGAACAATACACGCAAACAAATGTTCAGAAAAAGAAGTAACGGACCATCAACGGACTGTTTATAGAGTGTTATACAATTGCAAATACTTTTAATGGAGTAAAACTTTATGTATATACAGAAGAAACGTACATTATTGGAAGGTCCTACATGTAATAAGTGTGATTATAAGACCATTGAAAAAATTGGTGATTCTGCAACACATACGAGTAAACGTGTTGGTATTTACCTTAACTTGTTCGTTTCATTGAAATAACAAGATAAGTGTTATAGTACCACAATGAGACTTCATTCAAAATTCCTCGTATATAATCTCATGTTATTTTAAAGATTTGGAAATTCCAAGTTGCCGTTATAATCGCCTATGGTATTTTCTACACATATTAAAAAAGTCAGTGTGTTTTTTTATCACAATTTACAAGGTGTTATTTTGGAAATTGTTGTTTTATCGAAGATACATATATAATAAAAAAGAGTTCCCAAAGCGGTCAGCAAAGTACATGTAGACAAAGCACTTACTCATCCGGTAATCGCGAGTCTGAAAGATTCTGTCCAAATGTCACGCACATTGTCAGTATAGATGATGTTCACTTAAATATCTCTTCGTCGAAAAAGCATTTGCACAAATCTATTATAGCCCAACCTCAGTCCAAAAAGAAGCACAATCGCGGTAATAACGGCCGATAGAGGCGCAAGAAAAAAAAAAACGTCTTTTTATCTTAAAAAAAACATATTATAAATAAAATGATTATAAAAATACTACTACGTAGCGTTAGAAATCGGAAAATAAGTGTGTTATAATATGCTTTGCAAGGCAGATTTTTGTAGGATTGAGCAATATAGTAGATTGCCTCGTTGTGAACTATCCGAACGTTTTGTTTGCAATTTATGTTTGTCTTGAGAAAGTGTAACGTCTTGGTCGGGGTCTATGTAATGCTTTTGAATAGTGCAGCAACTTGCCACAATAAGAATATGGGAATGAATAAAAATAGGCACATTCCCTAATGTGCACATACATGTAGATCCAATACTTTAACGCACTGGTCGCCAACCAAAAGTAAATATTACCGATGAAAGTTTCATATATGGACGGTAAGTACTATCATTTTGAACGACGTAGACAATAATTTTGAAGACTGTATGGTATAGTGGGTTTTGATGTTCTTGTTATTTATTCCATTTAGTGGACAAAACTGTGACCTAAAAACATATGTTGCACAGAGCGCATTTTCACAAATACTAAAAATTAGTTGGTTGTGGAATTACCCATATCTTATATAGTAAAACTCTTTCTTAAATAAATGTATTCCCTATGAGTTGACATTTCATTATTTGCATAACGTTTCTCAAACCGTTCGTTTCATATACACTTAGTTGTTGTTAAATAGTAGTTGAGCTTCTTTAATAGTTTGTTTTAGATTTATTGTTTTGCAACCGTTCTTACAATATTTATGTTCATTTTATTTTTACAATATTTCTTTAATTTTAAGCAGTTAGATACCTTAAAACGCACTCTAACTATGTTAAACTTAAACAATAATTAATTAATTCATTTTCATGTCAACTCATTTTCTTGAATCAGGTGAATTCAGTTGACGTTGAGGGAAAAGCATGGGTACTTATCTAAATGATAATTACTGTTGTGGTGTGGCGTTACTATAAGGGTAAGGAAAAACAAGAAAGCATATGTAACATGTAGCAATGTTTTCAACTGAACATGATATTTAAAGTAATGTGGTTGTGGGTCAATATATCGTATTGTACATTTAAGTCGATAATATTCATACGCGGAACAGTCGATGTTTTTCCATGTATGCTCTTGGGCAGTATAGCATTTGAATGAATATTGTATTTATATAACTAAATATTGTGAACGGGTTGCAGTCTAAAATCTAAAGAACGAACGCTTGATTATTTTGTTTAAGAAGAGTAAAGAGGTATTCCAATGATCCTTTGCGTCTGAATTCGTTTTCTTTTTTCTTTTATTCAAGAGAAGCTCTGCTCGAATGAATAACGCAAACAAGATGGTGAACATCATGGTTTGATTNAACCAACCATGCAATAACGCATGTTAAAGCATTAATAGTTATTCAAAGACAAAAAAATATGTATGGAATTCAAGTGAGACGAAAACCAAATTCACCCTTATTACGCATTTGCACCCCTATAATTGCACAATTTGAAAATCGTGTCGTTAATCCTAATGTGTAATAATATTGACAATGCAAACGTCAAGTATGTTGCGCCGAAAACGGACAACTATTTATATCGATCATTTTATATAATCATATTATGTTGAGTTCATGGATGAATGTATAACAAACGAACAATTCTTGACAGCATATAGATGAAATCGATGTAATACCCAATTCCATTTGATCCTCAAATATTTCCATAGTCAGGCCAGTTTAAAATTGAGATGCATTCGATTTCGTTTTATAAGCTCTTGGAATTTGACGATTTAAACTCACACATTGTCAAATGGATTCGATGCTCCGAAATATATTACTTTGCCGGCAAGATATTAACATGTTTTGTTTTGAGGTTGTAGTGTATATCACGTCGTACAGACATCGACGGTATCGTTTCATGGTCTTGTTTATTAAAACAATGCTTGTGTTAACGAAATGCATAGGGTTCTCTGTGAGAGAGGTTTCAATGCATAATAACATAGTATCGCTATCAAAACCGAATTCATTTTGTTTAAACATAGCGTAACAGATGTCAGCAAAATTGACATGAATACTTCTCACTTGGTAAATGGGAATCAGTTAGAGCCTTTAATTGGCTTTAAATGCCCGGAATATTTAAATTATTGCTGGTTTTAACTTATGCTGTCTTTTTTGTCAGAAACAAAAACAAGTTGCTATAATATTGTGTACAACATCTTAGTAAGAAACAGTGGAATCGCTAACAGCAGTAATTATCGCTTGCCAAAAATAATGTCTAAACAATGAACGAATACATCATTCGGAGTTTTGTTCTTTATAATGCAAGTTCCCCACCATTCCAACCATATTTGTAATGCCAAAGTTTTGTTGTGAATGCGAAATGTTTTTGTTATTAAGATTGATCATAAGCCTATTGGACATTGTAGCTATTACAAGTGTTGAAATACGTGGGCATAAAACATCGATCCATTTGCAAAATGTATTCTCTTTTATTGGACGATTGCACACGGCGCGAAAATGTATTCACACAAGACGAACGGCTCGGATACCTCAATAGCATGCATTAACATTTGGAATTTTTGAGACAATTATATTGGTGAAGATTTACTACTGTTTTCTTACTGTTTTTAAATTGCTGTCTCGTTTATCCACATGATGGCTTGTTTGTTTCGGCGCCCGCGAATATTCTCAAGGCATAATTATATTCTCAGTTATCCAGAAACATACTTGAAATGTGTTGAGAGTGAAATAAGCTAATTTGTCAGAAACTAACTACCATGTTATGACATGTATCACGTATGTGTTTGACAGTTTAAAAGCAAAAGCTTCCGAAAGGACATTGGAGGATTTACCATTACCATATTTGGACGGCTTTTAAAAGCTATTCTTGTGAAACCATTCTTCCAGTTTCAGACTGCTTTGTAACGTTTAAATAACCCTGTTGGCTCTGAAACTTAAATTAGATTTGACTATGATTAAACGTTGCTATGGGGTTTGATCAGTGTTTGACTCTGAACGATTTTGACCATTACTTACCATGATTTAACTTTGATGTGAATGTGGTTAAATCAGACACCACATTTTCGCTGACAAAAATGTAAACCTAAACATGTTAAAACATGGTCAAAACATAAATGTGTAGAAAAATTCCAAACCTTATCAAATTTCCTCCGTGTAACTCTCTATACCTGTACACTGGAGTTTAACAGTTCACTGAATTATCCAATCTAAGTTAAATTTATATTCGGTGTAACATAATTCTACTTCGACCTACCTGTGGTCAGAGTTGCCTTTTTTAATGGGATTACATGGGCAAATAAACCAATTAGTCCACTACAAGCAAACGCTATTAATCTTAGTCGTTATGGCTTTCATGCCAGCATAAACTCTGGAGAAATTGCTCAAAAAAATATTCCTCTTTTGGATAAATGAATAATGCATCAGCGATTGTAAACAAAACATGAAAAGGAAAAGCACGTTATGGTTGTGCCTTTAACAATCATATCAATAAATGATTATTTGCTTCATTAAGTTTCAATGCATGCCATGAAGTGTAGAGCTTTTTACAAGCAATGGTTCGTAAAGTATTACTTGAATATGAGCTGGTTACATAACTAATAAAGAATGTCCGTCTTTATTTGATCTTACTTTGAGTTATTTCACTGGTAAAAAAACCCATATATTTGGTAAACCAGATGTATGTATACATTATTTCATTAATGCATGCAACTGTTCGTTCATTCATTCAAGTACTCAAGCAACCGTCATAAATCCACACACACAGCTATCCGTCCATTCATATTTTAATCCATTAATCCGTTTTTTTAGTATAAGGTACACTTAACAAGAATGATTTATAATTGTAGGACTAACGTAGTGGTACAATTCATGTTTGTTTTTTTTGTTTTTTTTTTTAATTTACTGCAGTTAATATCATTCCTGTTAGGATTTATAAACGCACCACTTGTGTTCTCCTGAGGAATATAACCTGAGTAGATTTTTGTGTTTGCTAACCGTGCTTTTGGATGTTTCCAGTTGAAAAACAACAACAACGTGTTGTGTATTTGATAATATTGTATGAACAGTCAGAAATCGTTTACGTATTTACATACATTCTTGTTGAAACACTTGAATTCCACAGCCAATCCTAATTAACATTCACTTGCCTTCAACTGTAATCATTTTTGGAACACACAAGTGTACGCAATTACTTTGAGACAACTTTATGTCAGTTTCAGATCCTTGCTTTCAAAGCTAATTCCTGAATTACCGTTGCATTAACCAAAAACCTACTTTGCTTGCTTACATGTATACGTGTCATTTGTTGTGTTATGTTGTTTTTATATGCGTGAAATGTATTTTGTATGTTTTATCATGTCTTGTATAAGCAATTGGACGTTTGACGTAAACAAAATACCTTTTTTTTTTTATAACACATTTATATAGCGCCCTTTTCGCTCGAGATGTGCGTTCAAAGGCGCTTTACATGTTTTTCCCTGTTCACTGGGTCATAAGTCTTCCGTTAACTTGGCACAGTATGAAGCCACGGCACGGCTAATTTCCCTCATAGGTACCCATTTATACACCTGGGTGGAGAGGAGCAGATGTGGAATAAATTTCTTCCTCAAGGAAATTCCAGTGGTCAGGGCGGGATTCGAACCCGGGACCTCTCGATCCCTAAGCCAGCGTCCTACCATTAGACCACTTCTCCCACAAACTCATTTCCTGAATGAGCTAACTTAATCATGTTATAAAATGCCAACGAGTGTCATATATTTTATACCACATGATTTAAAGTAAGCAAAGACACTTAATATTAACGTTATCTTTATGATAACAACGGAAAATTATTAAAATTGAGTGACGTAACTTGACTTCGCAACGTCCTGTCAGTAGAATAATGTACCCGATTGGTCAATCAAAGAAAACGTAGCTTATACAAACGATTACACATCTGTATTGCACATGTTTATGGTTATCTATATTCGTTATAGTTAAAGTACATTAAAAAAAGTTATTAAGTAATAACAGTGAACTCAAATTGCTTTCGAAATTCGTTAATTTCTGTGTTTCGTGCATGTTACCTTGGGTATATATTGTCCAATGTGCAATATATAATGCATTATCATTGTATTGTGATTTTTAAATTGAACACTGTAACAGTTTATATTAATCACGTGGTTAAATATGTTTTAAAGGTGTGCATTATAACAAGATTCTTAGTTCTTGTCCATACGTCGTCGGTTATATCTATTTAATATGTATATTACCAGGCTTTTTTCCGTATACCTCAGTCATCAGGCTATAGCACGTTACATGCCTTAATTCAAGCATTTCTTCATCAAAACCACACACTGTTAAAGTATTTAAAGTCAAAGCTCTTATAACGTAGCGTGTTGACTTACTTAGTTGTCTCTACAGTGGCGTTCTTAATGTTATTAATATAAATGTGTTGTATTTGACGTTTGACTGTAGCACATGCTTCGTTGGTTGAAACTCCGTCGATTTATTTTCAGAAATATTTTTACAAAACATTTCTTCAAATAATTGGACCTAGATTGTCAGAATAGTGAATCAGTCTATCAAATTCGCCGTCAGGTCTATTGTGCACATTCTTACCACTGCAATAGCAGAACATCCGCATACAGCTATTCTTGTGAAAACAATAATGTTAAAATGCATTTATAGACTAGCCTTTTATCATTTTACGAACGATTCCTCTACTATTAGTGCATCTGATTTTGAATTTTCTTGTATTTTTTCGGGATATTTTCTCTTTAATAGTGTTATTATGGCGAAGAATCCGCAGGTGCTTCTTATTTTACCACACTTCAAACAAAGTATAACCAATATATACCAGCATGTTATCTTTGAGATTTTGATCACAAAAAATGTCTAAACGAGAAATTTACTTCAGAAGCTAATGCAAAAATGGGTCTTAGGACATATCAGCTCAGTGCTGCAGATATGCCCCTGCCATCCGTACACTCTGATAATGAGTCATAATGTCCGCTTATGAGACCACGAAACCTTGCGTGACTTTATGGCAGACAGGTAGGCAGATGCGCAGCCTGGTCTTCAGCTTTTCTGGTCGCATCTGTTAAAGTTAGATTCTAAGACCCATTTCGCACGACACGGCTCATAAACATTAATTTTCAACATTGCGGGACCTGTGTATTGCTCACAACGCAGTGACGGCAGTGAAGTCACCGACACCATATGGGTCTCTTTCTCATCAGATTTACCGCATCACGACTAATCACGGGTTTGGTGGAAAAGACGTCTCGTCTGCTTTAAATTTATTGCAGGATTAGAACAAGCAGAACATATGATGAATAAAATCATTATGTACTATTATTATTTCCTAAATGTATATACTAAAAACATATTATTACACGATTGAATATTTATTAGAAAACTATTGTAAATTAATGAATTAAAAAATGTGAATTTTTATATAGATAATACACGATTTTTTATACTTGAGGTAATGATTTTGTAAAAAAAAAACAGCAACAACCTTTTCTTAGATAAAACATTAACAATTATTGTTGATATTTACCTGGTGGAATATGTTTTTTTTATAACAAGCTTTTTTTCAGTCAGAAACGTCTTAAGATAAAATAATATTTTGATGTAATTTTCACACGATAGAAAGGGTGTTTCAGCAGATAACCAGACAGCAGACTGCGTGTCAGTTGTAACATAAGTACGAGTTTGTGTTTATTTTGTATGTACCAAAATATTTTTAAGGAGTCGAAGAGGAACAGTAATTTTCTATCTTGATGACTAAGAAACATGCATTTTAAGACTGAGCTTAACATGACAGTGCCCGCTACAATTCTAAAGTCAACATGTTGTTTCCATGATAGGTTGTGTTTTGAAATAGCATTTTGAAATACTTTTAAATGATGCAAATGGGAATGTTGTTTATGGTTGTTGTTGTTGAAATAAATATGAATTGCTATGAATGGGATAGTTAGAACTGTATGTGCTTCTTTAGTATGGTATTGTTTAATATGAATAACAGTTTAATTTATCATCTTGTGTGTATAGCCTTTACATGAAATGCCAATTATGTTGTTGTTTTGGAAACATAATGCATCTTGTTGAAAATGATGAATAAATCTTTTTATTTGAACAATAATAAGATTTTCAATAAATTGCAAACCTATTTTACTACAATTCATTGGAAATATTCCTTAATTTAACAGGCATTGCTTTAACATTTGATTCTAGCTCTGGGAAAATGGGACTTAATGCATATGCTCAAAATGTTTTCTCAGATTAGCCTGTACCGTCAGCACATGCTGATCAGGTACAACACTTTCCGCCAGATACTTTTTTATCGAAAAATTCCATTAAAGCGAAAAGTTTATCACTGATAAGCCCTGATTAACACTTGACACACATGCATTTAGACCCATTTTCCCAGACCGAGGCTCAATTATGTTGTTGGTGTGTGTCTTGTAATGACTGTAGATGAAGCCATCCATCATGAAATAGCGTGTCAACATAATCTACATACTGAATAACCTGTTTTACAATTTTATAAGAAAATATATGTCTTACATATCATACTGGTTAAATAAATATTAGAATGAGACACACATTACATTAACATCATCTGAAAACAAAATGATCCCTCTGGTCCTGTTCCTAGTGTATCCCTACACATACTGCTAATGACTAGACATATGCAACTATACCATGATCATACAATAGTTTTCAAAATAATATATACACTGGTGCAATATAAAATAAAAACCTACATATACATGTGAGATTGCACTACTGTCTGGTTATATGCAAATGCCTGCATGCACAATAAATAAACTGATTTATATTTGTTAATTACATATACTTCATCATGGTTATATAATTCGTGTAAATAAATGCAATAAAACCACACAGAAATTAATACATAGTCATTTTCTTTGCCAAACTTTATTTACACATGTTAACTTATTGCATGTAAACGAAGTAATATATGGAAAACATTTTTAGTAGCAAATTATATTGTTGCTAGTGTTCACCTATTACTTATAAAAGACATAGAATAAGCGTGGAAAAGCACATAACCGCATTAAATGCTTGAATTCAGGGTCCTGTCTTAACAAAGATCTTATGACACTTTTTGGTTATGACTGAATATTCAGCTTACAATAAATAGACATTTAGAATCAGTATGGTCCTAAAATAAAGGGCATGTGAATATTGAAAGGAAAAACAATAAATTGACCCTTGCTCTGGGAAAATGGGGTTTAATGCAAGTTCCTCAAATGTCGCAGATTAACTTGTACGGTCCGCACTGGCTAATTAGGGAACACACTTTCTGCTTTTATGAGATTTTTCGTTTAAAGAAAGCATTTAAAAACAAAACAGTCTAGGCCGAAAGTGTTGTTCCAGATAAGCATGTGTGGACCACATAAGCTAATCTGGGACGACAATTCACACACATGAATAAAGCTATTTTCCCCAGAACGCGGTCTACTTCACCTAGGCTTTTTACTGCAAACAAAACATAACTTATGTCAGCACAACAAAATAGAAAGGCAAGATTTTTTTACTAAAAAACTACACCATTGAAATCTAGCAATAACATATCTGCTAACCAATCGACAAGATGTGTGAACATGATGCTTGTAAAATCATCGCAAGATACGTAAAATAATGAGAAATAAATAAATTTCTCTAATATTATGTTGAGCTCAAGCATGCCAATTGCTCAAATGACAAACAATACATTGCTGCATGATTGAATAAACAGTTCAATATGTTCTGACTAGCAAAATATTTAGTATTAAGATTGGCCTTATTTTTTCTAAATCTTAATAAAATACCACTTTGGATATTTGATACAGAGTAGAAAAAATCCTTAGCAATAAAACACATAGCACAATCTATTATCATTAACAGAGCATTTAGACTAGTTCCTCAAGGTTTTTATTAGGCTGATGTAGCTCCAGTTAATCTGATTTAACTCTGTGCTTGTGTCTCTCCCGGGTCTCGTCTAGCCCCTTCAACAGGTGGTCATTAGTTGTAACCAGGGACCTGCATTAACAGCAGGGAAGTGAATGCAATACACTTGTCTTGTTAAGGTTGAAATCATTTAGTATTTAGCTTGACTTATACAAGAGCTTAGGTCTTATTAAGAAACGTTAAGTATATTACAATTGAATAACTGATAACTTATTATAATTATTTGCCTTGGATTTAAGGGCAAAAACACACATTTTAATTCTATAACTGATACCAGCAGAGTTACCGGTATAACCTTTGTAGTTTGGACCTGACTCAACTCGATACACATGTTTATTTGTATACCGTAGTTATAAGTGAAAAAAGGACGGGTACACTTGGGAATTTATTTTTTTAATTCAAAAGTGTTTGAAATATCCTAAACTATGGAACTCAAACCATAAACCATGAGTTAGCTGCTCAAAGCATTTTTCCTCATCATAAATTATGTAGGGAGTTTCCAGAACAAATTGAAAGTACAGGAAGGTCTTGTAAACAATAATTAGGAAGTATTCAATAATAAATGACTTCTTTAAGTTTGCACAGTAAAATAAAATGTATATGCATGAATATTATGAAGTAATAGAAATCTTTACATTAAAAAAGAATAAGTGTGGTATAGACTAGTTCTGAAATATCTAGCACAGGCCTCTTTAGTGATGCCTACCTGATTACACCTGGGTATAATAGTCCAGTGCTGACACTGCTAGAGTTCCTGTATTTGCATGTCCATGCCTCCTTCTTTTCCTTTTACTGTCAGGAGCAAAAATTGCCTTTGCAGCACTAGTGCTACTGACAGAGGTTACTGGTGCAGGTGCTGGTATTGTGTACTCCTGTCACTTGTGTTGACATTCAACAAATCTGATGCCTGCATTAAAAGAGCAGCTGCTCTTTGCTGTTGGCTCATATCTGCAAATGTATNTTTTAATTGTACGGGTATGTTTGCACTGAGTATTTTCCGGATTTGTTAAATAATTGCTCTATGTTTACTTGTGTAATTTTTTCTTGCATTGGATTAATGTATATTTTTATTTCACCATGTTCTGCATTTATACAGGTTGTATTATTTAAAGAAGTTAATTATTTTTCGAATGTAATTCGCAACTTTATCTCCAATAATATTGCGTTTGTAAGTGTTTTGATATGCTTTTGATATGTGTTTAATAAAACATAAACATACCAATCTTAGAAGATTAGCTGCCGGTATTAAATAGAAACATTTCTATAAAGTGAGTTGTACAGTTACATTGATTCGGAAGAAAATGATTTCGTAATTTATGGTTTTTCAATTAAG
Organism: Dreissena rostriformis; assembly: GCA_007657795.1. NCBI lineage: Eukaryota > Metazoa > Mollusca > Bivalvia > Myida > Dreissenidae > Dreissena > Dreissena rostriformis. The sequence continues at coordinate 11,294 of VMBQ01001502.1, forward strand.
AAAGAAGAAAAAGCTCAGCATTAGAACAAAATATTTTTATGCATGGGCAAATTTATGTTGTGTGTTTCGGTCGTTCCATGTGAACGCTGGTGGAAGTAAATGGATGTTACGGTTTTCTTAACAATAAGTTAATAAGAGTAATGGAAGACAGCCTGTTGGCTTTATACTCTTGGCGCTTTTTAAAATGGAGATTGAGTATGTTTCTACATTGGAAAAAAATGCTACATATGTTACAAATACAGTTTCGTCATTATAGGATTTCTACGTCTGTAACTTTGTTAGTAAGTTTGTGCCAACTTATGAAACAAGTAGACACGAATCGCATTTACGAACAATAATAGGTTCATATTCGGTAAAGGATGAACACCGTCATTCAACATACTAGCATACTATTGGGTCTTTATAAGATAAACGTTTCAACCTTTGAACAGTGCAATCAGTAAACGTATATGATATTAAACAATAAAGGGCAGATACTTATTTAGCGCAATTCAAATCGTAAACCATTGTGTCGAGATTTTGGTTGTACATTGTTTGACTATGAGTTGTGTAATATTTCACTATATGCAGCTGAACTACAATTGTAAACAATGACATGGTTCTGTTTTCACTGCATTTCAATATTCGTTGATAATCCATTGTTTTCTTGGACATAATGTTTATATGGATAGTCAAGGAAAAAGCCCACAATGCATTATATGAATTTGTGAAGAGCGATATGTGCGATGTTTTTAACCGTTTGGGGATTACATGGACAAATAAACCTATTAATCCGCTACAAGCAAATGCAATAAATCGCCGTCGGTTTTGCTTTCATGCCATCACAAACTCTGAAGAAATTGCGTAAGAAATTATTCCTCTTTTGGAAGAATTATTAATGCATCAGCGATTGTTAAACAAAACATGAAAGGGGAAAGCAAGTCCTGTATGTGACTGGAACCATCATATCAATAAATGATAAGTTACTTCATTAAGTTTTAATTCATGCAAAAAAGTGCTGAGCTTTACAAGCAATGGTTCAGATATATAGTTCATAAATTATTACTTGAGTATGAGCTAGTTACATAACCAATTAAGAATGGCATTCTTTATGGAATCTTACTTTACGTGTGTCTGATTGTGTTGAGTTATTTGACTGGTAAAAAAAAAATATTAGGCAAACCAGATGTATATATAAATTATTTCATTAATTGATGCATCTGTTCGTTAATTCAAGTATTCATGCAACCGTCATTCAATCCACACACAAAGCTTTCCGTCCATTTATATTTTAATCCATCAATCCGGCCGTTTGTTTTTGTAAAGACTAAAATACATCTAACAGGATTTATTTATAATTTATAATTGTAGGACTTACGTAGTGTTACAATTCATGTTTGTGTTATTTACTGAATATTTTCGTGAGCATTCCTGATTGGATCTAGTAACGCACCACTTATGCTCTTCTGAGGTACATAGCCTGAGTTGATTGTTACTTTGTCTCCGTGTTATCGAATGTTTCCATTTTTAAAACAACATCAGAGTATTGTGTATTTGGTAATGTTGTATTAACAGTAAGAAACTGTTGCTCTTTTACACAAATCCTTGTTAAAACAATTGACCCCAATAGCTAATCCTAATTAACAGCCACTTGCGTACTACTGTAATAATTTCTTGAACAAACAAGTGTACCCAATCACTTTGAGACATCTTTCTGTCAGTTTCGGGTCATAGATATCTAAGCTTTTTCCTTACTACCGTTGCATTAACCAAACACTTACTTTGCTCGATAACATGTTTTTTTATGTTAAAATTTTCATTGAAATCATACATAAACTGTGAACCGAAGTAAACAAATAAGTCTGGCTTCCGTGGTATTTTATTTCAGACAATACAATGTGATATGCGACCATATCAATGAATGAATTAAACGCAAAACAAAATGCAACTCTTTTGTTTACTTCGGTTCACACTTAATGTATGATTTCATTGAAAACTGAACAAGAAAAAAAACATTGCACTACAAATAATACTCAGACATGTTATCAACCAAAGTAGGGGTTTGGATAATGCAACGGTAGTAAGGAATAAGCTTAGATATCTAGGACCCGAACATGACAGAAAGATGTCTCAAAGTGATCGAGTACACTTGTTTGAGCAAGAAATTAGTACAGTTATACGCAAGTGGCTGTTAAATAGGATTAGCTATTGGGGTCAATTGTTTAATTGCATTATTTTCATTGACCGTCCCAAGATATTTGACGTTAATAAAAGACTTGAGGATGCTGACACGATTTTTTTCACTGGCAGTGTTTTGTACATGTTTTTTTTCTAATATATAATTTACTGCATATTACACTTAGAGCAAACATTGAAACACTAGCTTCTCGGGAAAATATTCACGGGCAAAATATTCTAGCTGTTTGTTTTTGCAATAAATATGTAAACCATAGTATTGCGAAGAAACCCTGTAAATCAATTGATGTCCTCGTAGTTTCCAGAATAAAATTGAGGAATTTATCATTCTGTAATTGGTGGCTTGCCGAGTGTCTCCTCTCAACGGTTATAATTACTTGTAGATAAACGCAATAGTTTATGCAATTGTGGTTATTAGTATATGAGACAGTATAAATGAGCCAGCCAGAGTATACCATTAACGCAATTATATAGGATCTTGTCTTTTCAAATCGTACTTTATCAAACGAGGTAAGGATGTTATAAGTAAGCGAGCCATTGGCAAGCTTACTAACAGATTTCCTGGATGAGCTAACTGAATCATGTTATGGAATGACAGCGAGATTCATATATATTTTTTATCAAATGATTTTAAATTAGCAAAAAAAGACAATGAATATAAAAGTAAACGACATTATAACACCAGAAAGATGTTTAAGTTGTGGGACGTCACTTGACTTCGCAACGTCATTTCAGCAGAAAATAATATACTTTATTGGTTAATCAAAAAAGTAGTACATGAATACTCTCACAAATCAATAGTGCACATGTTTTTTTACGATAAACAATATTTGTTATGGTTATATAATGTTGAAGACAGTACGTAGCATACGTAGCATGTAAACAAGTTATTTAATCATAACAGTGAACCAAACTTGTTATATACATGTGTAGTTGACGTTTGCCTGTAGCACGTGCTTCGTTCTTCGAAACTCATTTAATATTCATAGAAATGAATGGCATATTCCATAACCTATTAATGGGCATTGTATCGACCAAACAATAAACGGCATTTAAATCGCCTGCATGTTATGTCCGTCAACGTAATGGGAATTAAACGCTAATGTTTACAAAACAGTTCATCAAACAATCATATCCTAGATTTTGGGATGAGTGAATACGTTTTATCAGTCTATCAAATGATGTTAATGTAACAGCTTGATATTTATCTTGACTCAAATAAGACACATTATGTCAATGGTCCACACGCACCAAGCGTTTGCTGACCTTAGCATTTTTAAACATTAACCACTTCAATTATAATAAATGTAATTACCGTTCATGGGAACTGCAATTATTATAAAAAATAACTATTTGCTTTTTTCCGGGGCTTTAACAATTCTCCTCTCGGAACGGTAGAATGATCCTTTTCAAAAATATTGTAGTACATTAACACAAGATTTTGTGTTATATCCAATCAGAAAAAAATGACAGAAGGATATTTTTCAAAAATATTGTAATATATTCAAAAGAGATTGTGTAGTATATTAAATCAGACAAATATGACAAAAGGTTACTTTCAAAAATAGTGTAATATATTCAAAAGAGATTGTGTATTATATCCAATTAGACAAAAATGACATTCCTATATTAGATATTCGTTTAATACATCGTTTCGTTTACAGAACATAACAGAACAGAAAGTTTATTCATTTAACTTGAACAAGTCCAGTTCATTGTTATATATGAAAACTAATATGATTTTATTAAGACACTACTAAGCCCTGCTAAAAATACAAATTTGGCTAGGCTATATGGTTAGAAGCTACATGTTAAACTTACGATTTACATGAATTGAGAAATGAAACCACATTGGCACCATGTTGCCTAGGAACCTTACTGTATATATCAACATTGTTGAAACAGTAAGTTTCGGAAAATGACAAATGTTAAGTATTATACATATTATTCAAAACTCTTTATCGAGACAGATTTATATGTTACACAGAAATGCCAAGCGTAAGAAAAACCTTTGCAAGGGATCCAGAAAAGAACAGAACAGTATTTTATTCGTTTTCACAGGTTACAAAACAACTACATTTTGTAATAACATGTGGGGTTATTTATAAGAGCATTACTTATACCTCAAACAAACATTATGGTATACGATAAATCATAGTAAATCATGCGGGAAATTGGTTGTTATGTGAAAATATTCAAGTAGAGAGTCAGTAACATAGTGGTTTAATAACCACTATAGTGTCTAGAAGAAACGATAGCTTAAGATTTGACCTAGTAGGTGTTAAAAAATGAATAGTCAAGTACTTATGTGAATACGCTCCAATTATAAAAGTAGGATCAATGATTAACAACAAGAACATTAATTGTTATAATACTTATAATAATAGTAACAACAACAACAACAACATTTAATAGTTAACAATTAATACATAATTAAGTAATTATGTGAATAAGCTCAAATTATCAATGTGATCAATGAGTAACAACAAGAACATTCATTGTAATAAAACTTATAATAATAGTAACAACAACAACAACATTTAATAGTTAACAATTAATTAATAATTAAGTACGCATATGAGTACGCTACAATTACAGACACATTAGACTTTCCCGATATAGAGAACAGACATATGTCAACCGGTATCGTAATATCCGAGCCATCATTACTTGACCCTTAGCGCCTTATATTAATCGCAGAATGTAAATTTAGGCAGAATTAGAAGGCTGCTAATGTACATACTTAATACTGGGGGATATGGTTTAGTTCAGTAATGATGCTAATTGAAGGTTTGAAGTATATGATTATTACGTGAAGAAGATAATGTTTAGTCGGGGTGAATGAAAGCGTATTGAGAAAAAAGTACTGTTAAGTTGATATTTAATTTTCGGAGTTAGTAAGTTATGTATCTGTTTGTATTATCGTTACAGTACGGTTGAAATGAAATAAAATTGATGTATACATTATGATTTATTTCAATAGGAAAGAAATGAGAAAAAAGCGACAACAATGTACTTTCGTCCCACAAGTTTGAGATCAAAAGGCTTCATATAAATAACGTTATATCAAATTTAACGTTGCATAAAATTTCATCCTACACGAAATACAAGAAACATTTGTTGTTGACTGGTGGTCATAAAACGTATTTTCGCTTATATCACTCGTGATATCATAAGAATATGTTTTAGCAGTGCATATCCTATACAAGTTTCATTGTTGTAAGGTTTTGGACATTCTGTTAAGTTGACGTTTGATGTTAAAGCATGTGACGGAATCTAAATTAACATGTGCACATGCACATCCACGTCTATTGGCAAGATAACAAAACTAATGGTAGTACTGCATGTCACAATATCAGTTATACAGTGTTTATACAGTTCATCTGTACATTTAAAATAATCCTTCCAAGTCAAATTCAACCTCAATTCGCATGTGTGCATGCAGTAATGAATTATATTACTTCAGTGATCAAACATGTCATTTATTGTTAACACTGAGGACCACGACAGACATACATTCAGTGGGATTTGTATAGATATCATTGTGATCGCCGTCATGTGTGTTAAATAAAGTCCAGTATATATCAAATATATGATAAGTCTTTGTTTGTTACATACGCAGAGTATTTAATAAATTACTGTTTAATAAGCATGTACACTTGTGCAAAAACTTACATTCGGTACATATTTTGCATAAATGTACACACCATATGCAGCATTTAATAAAAGGAAATGGTTAGTTGACATTTACATTACGCGTACACGTATTGCAAAAGGTTTTACTGTAACTATATTTTAAATTTACAAATAATAAGTATGCAATCAGCTGCTTTTAGAACATTTGTTATGACATATTATCGATAATAAAAATAACGGGCGCTGCGTTGAGTACACCCTATTGCAAACAAGCTGTTAACCAAACATTGCCATTTGACATGAAAGAACCATTGTCGTACTACGAACTCTGGCCCCCATATTAAACACTTATCGGAAATGAAACTAATATTTATCGAACGGCGCTATAATACCGTCTCATGCTCATCAGATGGAATACAACTTTAAAAGAATCCATGACTGTACACTATTGAATGCTATTATATGAGTCTAATTACAAAACACTATACTCCAATCAGGACCGGAGAAGAGAGACATAGCATAAGCCTCGAGCTTGTTTCTCAATTCTGTCAAATTGTATTCTACAGCCTTTATGTTAAGCAATACAGCAGTTTCTACCTGCCTAGTATATAGTTTGGAAACAGTATGTATGTTTGTATTGTATTGCTCATATGTACGTTCAATTAACTAAATAAATAGCGATTAAACCAATCCGGACCGGTCGTCTGAAAAACAAAATAAATAAAATTCGACATGTATTTGGAATCGATTTTGGGAAGTATAATGGTCAATTAGAAGTATCTTTCAACGGATCAGTTTATAATACTTTAAAGTGAAAACAGGTGAAACACATAACGAATCAGTTTACCATACTGTAAAGTGAAGACAGGTAAAACACATAACGAATCAGTTTACCATACTGTTAAGTGAAGACAGGTGAACACATAACGAATCAGTTTACCATACTGTTAAGTGAAGACAGGTGAAACACATAACGAATCAGTTTACCATATTGTTAAGTGAAGACAGGTGAAACACATAACGAATCAGTTTACCATACTGTAAAGTGAAGATAGGTGAAACACATAACGAATCAGTTTACCATACTGTAAAGTAAAGACAGGTGAAACGCATAACAGCTCTTACAGTATCTGTTTACCATACTGTAAAGTGAAGACAGATGAAACACATAACAGCTCTTACGGTATCTGTTTACCATACTGTAAGGTGAAGACAGATGAAACACATAACAGCTCTTACAGTATCTGTTAACCTTACTGTAAAGTGAAGACAGGTGAAACACATAACAGCTATTACGGTATCTGTTTACCATACTGTAAGGTGAAGACAGGTGAAACACATAACAGCTCTTACAGTATCTGTTTACCTTACTGTAAAGTGAAGACAGGTGAAACACATAACAGCTCTTACAGTATCTGTTTACCATACTGTAAAGTGAAGACAGGTGAAACACATAACAGCTCTTACAGTATCTGTTTACCATACTGTAAAGTGAAGACAGGTGAAACACATAACAGCTCTTACAGTATCTGTTTACCATACTGTAAAGTGAAGACAGGTGAAACACATAACAGCTCTTACAGTATCTGTTTACCATACTGTAAAGTGAAGACAGGTGAAACACATAACAGCTCTTACAGTATCTGTTTACCATACTGTAAAGTGAAGACAGGTGAAACACATAACAGCTCTTACAGTATCTGTTTACCATACTGTAAAGTGAAGACAGGTGAAACACATAACAGCTCTTACAGTATCTGTTTACCATACTGTAAAGTGAAGACAGGTGAAACACATAACGAATCAGTTTACCATACTGTAAAGTGAAGACAGGTGAAACGCATAACGAATCAGTTAACCACACTGTAAAGTGAAAACAGGTGAAACACATAACGAATCAGTTCACCATACTGTTAAATGAAAACAGGTGAAACACATAACAGCTCTTACAGTATCTGATAATAAACCAAGACAAAACATTAAACACCGGTATGACGTTGATGTTTTACATTTCTAAGAAATACTTTAACTGTATGTTTTCTTTTTTATTTGCATTTTTGACAGTTATGTTTTGATTAAATGTTCAATGATTTACTCGGTGCGTTTAGCCGATTGAAAAGATTTACTTGGCAAGTTAACATTTTTATCAGGCCATTATCTACCTACCTGATAAAGTGATTTAAACTTGTACCTTGACTTAAACTGATATCTTTAAAACTGACGAATGTTAACCTTTCTGCTCAGATCACTTATATAATATACATGACCAAGGCAGGGTTTTGGAAAAAAATAACATCTATTCATAACTAAATATATACACCAATACAACCGATTTTAACAGCGTTTCAATTTGTTCTAGTACTGTGATAAATCATTTTACTACCTAATGGAGTGAATGGAATAAAACATCACGTGTTAATAATACGTAGGCACACGTATTAGTAGTATTAACACATTACGCAAATTGTAACAGTTATCTACACATTATGTGTTTGTTTAGAGCTTTCGTCATACAGATAACAATGTATTGATCACCTCATGCGGGTCAGTTTATACAACTTCTGTTTGTTCAAGAATATTCTGTGAAACGTAAATTGATTTAGGCTTTTAAGTATGTATGCTGACGTTCATATTTTGCATGCGTTTTTAGTAATTTTTCTAAGAGATTTTCACTCTCGGACTGTATATATCGGCCCTCAACATGGTGGTTAAGAAGTATCCAGCTGATCTGTATGGCTATAAAGACGACCACAAGATTATCTTCAAGATTCAGGCAGGAAATCATCAAAATGAGGCATACGTTATACAACAACTTGATAAGTTCAATGATATTATAAACTGGATGACAACTTTCAAGCTGAAAATGAATCAATCGAAAACCGAACTTATTTTATACGGAACAAGGCAACAATTATCTTAAATGTCCATATCAAGTGTAAGAGGTTGGAGGATGCAAGGTCAAGTTAGTATACCATGTGAGAGATCTTGGTGTGACATTGACCAACACTCTTAACCTTGACCTTCACATCACGAAGAAGTGCCAAATTGCCCAAATGCAATTGCGTAATTTAAAAGTCATACGCAGGCATTTGACACAGAATCAGAGGAGGTGTTAGAACATTGTCTTGTACAATCCCATATTGATTTATGCAATGGTTTATTCACCGATCTACCAGCTTATCAAATTCAAAAGCTTCAGCGTACTCAAAATCATGCCGCAAGAGTGGTCCTGAATGCGTCATTTGATCAACCAAGTGATGAACTTTTGAAACAACTCCACTGGCTACCAATAAAAGCTAGAATCATGTTCAAAGTCCAGGTTATGGTCTTTCGTGTTGTCAATGGTTATGCTCCTGGTTACTTGCAAGAAATGTTTGTCCCAGCAAGTAGTCGGTATGGACTTCGATCACAAAGTGACTGTAATCTTGTTATTCCCAGGAGGCGAACTAAGATGGCGGATAGATCTTTAGCTGTTCTAGGCCCGAAGTGGTTGAACAATCTATCAAGACACTAAAAAATAATTGACAATAAGGGCGGTTTTAGATCAAGACTTGAAACTAATTTTCTCAATCTTTTTCACGGATAACCAATGTGCAGTGTTTGTGAAGCGCAATAGAATATTTTTAAAATAATTATTGCTCTATATAAGTGACATGTATTTGTATTTGTAATGTCAATATGGGAATTTGTGTGTTTATTATTTAAAGGTACAGAGCATTTGAGGCAATTAAACTACGATACAATCCACACATATTACTAAATATCAATATGATGAAGTAGAATGTCACTATCTAACGTACTCTATGTTTTCGGACACTCTATTTTTTCGGACTACCCCCTTTTTACCAAAAAAAAAATAATTTTCTTGACTCTTAATTTTCGGACATACAAGTTTTCGTCCATAATTAATGACTTTGAGTTTTCGAACAGTATATTTTACAGCGCAATTTTACCAAATTTCGGCCCTGTTTTCGTTATCTGATGACACTTCGATCATTCGGTTTTACAACCGGGTTAACGTAATAAAACATGGCAGATGGATGCCTGAGGGTACTGGACCATTACATTTGCGTTATTGAGTAAATAACCTTGTAAACCGGTATTAAACAATGGGTTCACCCGAAAGCCACTTCTCAGTAAGATAACTGTGACAAATACTAAACGCTCCAAAGTGTGATGCACCCTATTGCAAGTTTTACGAACAATGAAAGGTGTTAGACAACAACTATCAGAAATGAACAAACAAAAAAATCATAGTTTGCATTTTTATTGCGTTAATTACAGGTTCATAATAGAAAGTATCGGTACATCAAATGCTCACCATTTAACTCTTTGGTCCAAATTAAACCTTGTATTAACTGTCTGAATAATAAATTAAGCATTTGAAATTATTTCAAATGCAGTGCAAACACTATAAATGTAATTTATACTATACGGTGTGGTATTTACAAGCTATTTTCGGACAATTCAATTTTTCGACTCAAAATTTTCGGACACTTGTATTTTGTGAATATTTTTCGTATCTAAGTTTTCGGATACGAACAAAATTAATAATTTTCAAGTGTCCGAAAACATAGAGTAATTACGGTATGTGTCTTCGATCCATCATACGAAACTGGCACAGCATTTACAAGACATATGCCAGCCCATGAACAAAAAACTTAAGTGCTGCAATTTCTGGCGTCTTATGGTTTTTTGAACGATGATTACATTTATTGGATGTTACGTTTTTTTAGCAATATATCCTCAAGAGTAATGGAACAATATGTTAGCGTAAGATACTTTATGGCGCTTGTTTCTGCGAAACGTAACGTTGTTTTTACGTTTAGAACCAATATTTCATTTCTGAAAAATAAATGTTTCTCATTATAAATAAATCATCCAATGTGTACGTTCGTTCAAGTTGTGGCGTTCATATAGACTAGTTACTTCCGCATTGCAGTTGTTTTTTTTAATGTATGAAAAACATTTTTCAAGAACTTTACGACGTGGTTGGTCGCATTAACCCCGTGTGAGCAACGTAAAGAAGGAAATGGTATTTGGTATAACCGATTTGCAATATGTGGATCCGATTATTAGTGTTTTGTCAGCGCCATGCATATAGGCATCTTCGCTGTTGGTCTCTGGGATAAAATGCATGTCTCAAACTCGATTTAAAACGACCATTTTACGAATTGGTTTTGTTATTAAAAAGCGCTATGGTTTCTTTCTCAAATGATTTAATGAAACGAACGCCAATTATTCAGATGTATACTTGCATTACAATTGTCGTTTATCAATAGTAATCGAGGCACATAACTCGCTTCTAATAAAAATTATGGATTCCATTCTGGATTCCAAATTTGCCGGTATGCATGCTTGTATAAATTGTTGGAAGATTTTTCAAAAACGGCAATCGATCGATTGAATAAATATGATATCAAGGGCATTGAAGGTAATCCACATACTTGCAATTTTAAACAATAATATGGACTTAAATGTTATTTTGTCCGGGGTTCTGGGACCTTTTGTTTGTATAAACCTGTGTCTGGTTCATTGCTCGATCCTGCACTGAGTTTTGTTTACTAATATACTGAAATTTATCATTGTTCCTGTCGACCGGTGACGAACTGAAATAGTATACTTAGCGTTTCATAAGTTATGCAGTCAGTGTTTCGGTGTTAATTATATCAAAGTAACTTGATTGGCATTTCGGGTCTTTGTTTCACCACATGCTACTGAGAATATTATCTTTATCTATGTAATATTAAAGTTGTAAATACTGTTGATTTAACACGATCAACAAGGCTTATTTTAGTTAGCACGAATAGTAATTGTCATACTTTCTGTTTGTGCTTTGCTCAATAAAGCCTCATCAGAAATATAATAATACGACGCTTGTACATAATCACTGTTTAGTGACTCAACCACCTGCGACAGGTCAGATGAAATATTTTAAGTACATCATTTTAACGATAAACAGACATGGTGTTTGACCGCATATACATAAGCTAATGCCATTTAAAGTATGCAAACGGGTATCTTATCGAACAGAAACCTTCATCGCCACTGTCGTCATTATATCAATTTTGAAGATGCTTCGATGTAATTCCTAGATTTCCTTAATTCAGTTTGAAGGTGCGCATGTTAAGTACGTGTATTAGTATATACAATATCAAATAATAACATTTAATAGTAACTAGTTACTGTACTAAAGTACAGTTTTGCGTATTACTCAATGAATGCAAATGAAGGATGTGTAGCTCAGACAAGTGTTGAGCATTTAGGTAGGCTTCAATCGTACAATTAAAAGTAGGAACTACAATGTAAACAGGTCAACCTATTGAATGTTATACAGTTACTGAATTGTATATGGAATTGCGTATACGGACAGGTGACGCATTCTGCATTGGCCACAGATTATTGCAGTCATAATCATCTCCACATATTTAGACGCGTCACTTTTTCGTCATTTGTTAGAGAAAATACATAACTGTGGCGTTGAAAATAGTGGGTGTCGTGAGTATATAAAATAATAATGTTCCTCAAAGGTACATGCATTTTGTGCCATAGTACGACGCATCAATAATCATATTAATAAGTTTGCTGTCTTATCTTAGATTTACAGAAGTAAAGATGTCATTTCGTAGTTCCTATTACTTATTTATCGATTCGGTACTTCATATTCCTCAGTTTTACTCAGGTATGATTAACAGCTCAACTGGTAAATGAGAAAGTGTACTTGGTATGAGTTATTATATTATATTGGTTTGAATTAACATCAATTAAACATGGCTGTTAATATTGTGAAGATAGCTCCATCGCTAATGCAATCAATTTGTATTGTATTAGAAACATAATAGGCGGTATTTGGCGTTTGACCTAAATTTACAACGGGACATTGTAATATGTACATAATCAATTAAGGGTAAACATACAGTCATATATTAATGTACAGACTAATAATCGTACATCTATGAACTCCAATAGTGTTAAGAACATTGCAAACAGTTTTTTAATAATGCTGTCATAATGCCATGTGTCTGATATCAGCATCGCCTACTCTCCGGTAAAATATGTGGCTGGAAAATAAACAACTACTTAAAGGCGTTAATCAAAATTCTTTGGTCACCATTTTGTTTTTATAAAAACCCACTTGGAAAAGCATCTCCTGTGTGGTTGGATATGATCGCACGTGGTTTCCATTTACTCTTAAACGATTGAACATTTCGAAATTAAGATTCGCGGTTATTCAAGGCAACTCATCAAATGTATTCATAAATTGGCTTTATAAATCGACTCAAGCTTAGAATAGTTCTTGGCCGAATCAATAATCGCTTTGAACGAAAATTGATATATATGTATTCTGATGCATGCAATATAAGGTTTTGATTTGAAATCAATACAGTTATTCACATGTTTTATTTTTCTAAACGCTCTACCATATTTACACAATATGCGATTAAATAATAATCTACACACTTTATACAATACTTGTCTCAGGTGAGTAAGACATACAAAATATGGCAATAAGTACATGTAGACACAAGTGATTATTGTATGGGCTACATGTAGACGTATCAATATAATTCGAATAGGTAAACAGCGATTGACTAAACCGTTGATAACTAACACTAATAAATAAAATAAAAAATAATTTTTTTAAACATGCAATCTATATTGTGTAGCCATCACGTAATAGGCTACCTTCAAGTGATTCAGTTTGAATGACCTTTTTCAGATACGCGCATCCAATACTTGATTTGTATGATTTCTTTAACATGTTTCCCCTATATTTTTGAAATGCGATACTCTCCAGTTTTGACTGCCGACTATTATACCCATGACTCCGATTAAGCTAAAAATAGGGTTCACTCATTTTAAGTTCCACTCAGTGATCGGGACTCTCTATGGATGTTGCGCATGCGTATGGTGTCGTTTCCGGTATCTGTGACGTAAGTATTGGCAGTCGACAGCCATGTTTTCGTAGAATTCAGTGGTTGTCGTTTGTTACACAAACGACTTGAAAACGCAAGATATATCCAAGGATTTGTACAGGAGTTCAGACTAGCCAGCAGTAAGGTTATAGTCATCACGTGACCTGAAATAAAAGTTCTTTGTAATGCACAAAACATATGATTAAGCATTCTGTACCTATACGTGATTCAAGAATCTAGTATATTTTGATATTCTGAGCATCAATGTATCCCGCACCATTAAAGTGCATATAAAGCGCATTGAAATCAAACATACACACTTTTTGGTCGATAGCAATTTTAAGGTTGACAGTAAATTAGTTGTCATGAATATTTTGAATATACGCCTGCATTAAGAAACCGCCTGTTAGATTAAACTTGGGTTTAATGGGTGATTGTGTTAAAACGTATTTAATAATCGTGATAATATGTTATAATCAGATTCATTTTCTGTATCGATTCATATAATGTCTAACCAGGGCTCGTATTCACCAACCTCTTTTTTAGACTTAAGTCTTAAAATTAAACAAAATCTTAGAATCAAGTGTTCTATAACTAATTGAAAGTCAAGTCTAGCATGGCTGCTTACTCATTTGGTTATATAATTACTCTTTAAGAACAATATTTTATGATAAAAGAATCATTTTAGCCTGTATGCATTACAAATGTGGGGTATTGTTTTATTGAATCTAAGACTATTCTTCATTCTTAAGTCTAAGAATGCGTTGCTGAATACGGGTCCCGTGCACACATGCTATAAATTACTTGTGTTATACGGAGAATATATGTCGTATGCTCCCCACATCTGGGTAATGAAGAACGGTGCCCAACATACGATGAAGCAAGTCACGACTGCTAATGTCAGCTTGACAGTCTTAATTTTAGACTTCGACAATTTCTTAGAATGCGCTCGAGGATTAAGTACTTTATTTGTTTCTTGTGGTTGACAATGTGTTCCGTTTCGTAGCAAAGGCTTCTTTTTGGAGTGATCACTGTGGTGTTCCTTGGCATTTACGCTTATCCACACCACAATGCAAATTTTCGAGTAACATGCTGTCAAAATCGTAAATGGAATTAAGTATACGGACATGAAAATCCAGGTGACGTAGGTTTGCATTGGCCACAAATTATTGAGGTCAAAATTGTCTCCACATATGTAAACGCCGTCGCTTTCTCGTCGTTTGTAAGAGAAAATAAACAACTGTGGCGTGGCAAATATTGCTGAGAGGAGCCACGCAATGAGGGCCATGACATGCACGCGCCTTGAGGTCCAGGTCTGAGACATCAGGGGATGACAAATTGACATGTACCTGTCAACCGCGGTCATAATGAGTACGTACGTAGAACTATACATTGTTGCGACTTGCATGTACATCACGAGCTTACACAAGAAATTATTGCCGTCGAATCTATAGGTAATGTCCATTATCAGCTGAGGAAGAACCTGGAAAAGTCCGACTGAGATGTCAGCCGCCGCGAGGTGGATAATAAACAGTTGCATCCTGCTTAGTTTGCTGCGTTTCCTGTACAAAAGAATTGCAATGACCAGCATGTTTCCAAAAAGCGCCATAAACAGAATAGCAGCCAGAACGGCGATCTCCACTTTTGCAAGGTCCTCATTTCTTCCTGATGAAGCCGTGGTGTTGTAGTTACTGGTTGAGTTGCTATACAATTGTTCCGCCAGAGTTGCTTCTGTCTGAGAACTCACACTTAACGATGTTGCCATGGCGATTGGATTCTCTTCATTCATCTCATCAGAAAGTATAACTCTGAAAGCAAACAAACATGTGTTTACGGTATTCAATCCGGCATACACACTATCTTTAACCGTACAAATCATGTAATGTTCGTGTGGGGCATTCGTATCCAGACTATTTCGCAAACGTTTAGGAGACTTTGGCAGTATCATGTTCCCGGAAAAGTGTTGTTAAATAGCATACCCCCATACCATTGAGAATTGATACTAAAGTGACTACTTTATTATAAGCCCCCTAAATGACAAATATATCTACTTTAAATAGTATTTTCTTAAGGCCGAAGGAACTGACCATGGCAAATCTTCTTCATCAACCGCCTATGATAGTTGCGTAATAAAAATGCTACATGCATTTTCTAGCGGAGAAACGAGCGTAAAAGCGTGCGCAGTTTAAACAGTTGAGCACATATAATGATCATTTCATTTTATTAAGATTATCGCAATCGATACACGTTCTTGGGAAACCCTTTACCATTCACCCTCCCCTACATACTGAACATGAGCAATCCATATGCAACAGTCAATTTCTGTGTATATTATTTTATGAATTGTAATCCAATTGAGGTCGTCAGACTACTTGAAATCCATTGTTTAACCTTATTTAAATAAAATGTTTATCATATGCATAGTTACGAAATCAGTGAATCCTGTTTTCCCCAGAAAACTATTCAGAGTTGTTTCGTGTAATTTATCTCGCCACAAGTGCATGTGCCTAATCACGGCATAATAATCTGCTCTTTATATCAACAGCTTTTCTTGTCCATGAAAATTTAAATAAATAAACCGTCTAATAACAGCTGCAGTTATTCTAGATGATGTCATTTTACTGTCATTGTACGACAGCTATTATGGTGTTAATGTTCGTTTGCATGACAGTTCCAGGCAAATGTAATATGTTAAGAGATAAAACTAATTTGACAAACGAATTACCATTTTTCGTTTGGCCGTTTCCAGGTCAGGCGCTATTTGTAAATAACAAAAACAGCATTTCACCAATTAAACACCTGCCGAACATAATTTGTTCGATTTAACTCGACTAAGATCGTAAACTGACAGTGATTTCATTAACGAAGTTTAGTTGTTGATTTATAAATACAATATGACAGTTTGCCAACAAGTTAACAAGTAAATTATTTATATATTGTTTGTGTTTGTTATGGCATATATATTATTTTTTTACATAACCATCCTGAATTTTATAAACTAATTTCAACAAACCTTAGCTTTGCATTGGCACTTACCAATGAAAAAAGGTTGATGATGCAAATGAAATGTACTGAATGTTTTAGGATAACATTACCAGCATGTATAAATTCATAAAAATACATACACGGGATATGCAACAAAAACATGGAATGTCACCAGTACATGTGTAAAATGTTAAGTTATTAAAATGTATTCAATTGTTAATTGTTTCCGATTTGCTACTAAATATTTATTAATCGACAGAGTTTTCCGCAAATATGAATATATCTTATTATAAGTATTGCTGCAATGAGTTTTATATAAAAACTTGTTAATTACAAACAATTTTAATGAGCCATAATAATTAAAGTTATTCAAAGAAAATTAGTTATTGCTTAAACTTAATTAAGTGTATTTGTGAGTTATAATACAACACATTTATTGTTTATTGAATTTACGTCTTAACACATGCGAAACGTACATTAAAATATATCATACACTAAACTTAATATAGTGTGCTTATTTGTTCTCTCTAAAAAAAAATGATTTTAATTTTAAAAACTCATACAAGAGGAAAACATCTTTAGTTGTTTTAAAGAAAAACGTGATCAAGGATCAACGGAATAACATTTCTGAACAATATTTTTTACAGATTCCACAAAGACAGAGTATTTAACATATTTGCCATGTTTGCAGTACATAAATATTTAAGCAAGTTTTTAAATTGTTTATTAAACATAATAACAGTTATATAAATTTATATACTAATTAACAGCATATTTGTTATATTAGAACGTTACGCATTGTGTATTGGATTACATTTAGTTGGTGTTCTTGTCATTTCATTTTCCATTGACAATCAACTTTATTATTTCGTTAAAGGTAATACATGTTAAAACACAAATAATGTAGTCAATCTGGGTGTTACATGTTTGGAGTCCAAGAAACAATACACACTCTAAGTACAAAACGGTGGCGAGTATGGTATATATGGTTTTATTTACGTTTTAAAGTATAACTGTCACTAAATATTAAACCAAAAATTCATCTTAACGAATATGTACATACATTTGATGTTAAATAGTTTTCTCAATAAGCCTACTGTTCACATACGCACTCACATATTCGTAAAGTCTGTAGATAAATGCTAACATATTTAAATGTACCTCGACTTTAATGTGTCCTTGCACGCTTCACAATTAATGATAGTTAAATCTAATAAAGTTGTCAGCCAGTTAAAAACACAACACGAAAACTCTATTTTAAACGTTAATTGCGACTTTCAGCTATTCAAGGATTGATCGCTACGCTATGTTACTTGCGTCACTCACTTTCATACATTTGTCAACAAAGACGTTTCTTAGAAAATTCATAGATAGTTAAACATCAATATAAGCAGATTAAACAAATGCGATTTTATATATTTATAATTTATAGAATTTGTATACTAGTGTTGTACCAACAACGAAAATCATAAGATAAACGATACTGTTTAAATGAAAAAAGTTATACAAAAACTGAGAATACAATCAGGATTTCATCAATTTTGAATGTTTGATAAGTGACCAATAAGTATAACAAGTCTGCGTTACTACGTTAAATATGTTATATGATATGGGATAAGCAATCAATTTGCGAGAAAATGTAGCAAAATAAGTGTGTAAGTTCCTAAATAAGGTTAATTTTGGTAAGTCGTCCTGTCTGTCCATTGGCATTCTTCGTGTCTCACGAAATGAAGTAGCGAAGCGATACAATTATTTCTACTGACATGTTAGTTAGTGCAATTGTTTAAATAACAATTCGAGAATTTATACAATTTGAAAAAAAACACAATTTAAATACCTCCTCTCTAATACGTTATAATATTGCAGCGACTTATCCAATCACTACAGACATTGTTACCACATTGACCTCACCCACAGTTGTAAAGCACGGAAATCCAATCAGTCTAAAACAACTGAAGTACAAAGCGCCTTGTCTGACAAATACACTTAGTTATGACTACCTCTACATTTAAACGTCGAACCCAAGTCTGCGTTACTACGTTTAATATGTTATATGATATGGGATAAGCAATCGTTTTGCGAGAAAATGTAGCAAAATAAGTGTGTAAGTTCCTAAATAAGGTTAATTTTGGTAAGTCGTCCTGTCTGTCCATTGGCATTCTTCGTGTCTCACGAAATGAAGTAGCGAAGCGATACAATTATTTCTACTGACATGTTAGTTAGTGCAATTGTTTAAATAACAATTCGAGAATTTTTACAATTAAAAAAAAAACAATTTAAATACCTCCTCTCTAATACGTTCTCATATTGCAGCGACTTATCCAATCACTGCAGACATTGTTACCACATTGCCACCATGACCTCTCCCACAGTTGTAAAGCACGGAAATCCAATCAGTCTGAAACAACTGAAGTACAAAGCGCCTTGTCTGACAAATACACTTAGTTATGACTGCCTCTACTTTTATACGTCGAACCCCAGTGAGTATCTTACTGGACCAACACCACATAACTGCGTATTTCTCTCGAGCTGAAGGGTTTTCTATCAAACTAGCATCAGTCGGTTATATCGGAGAAAGCTTCTGGCTAGAGCGCCCATTCGATGCTGAGGGTCTTTTATTGCCACCACGAAAGTAATTTTGATACAATATGACCACCAAATAATTTATGAACAAAACAGGGATCTCACTAAACCTAATATCAAACGCTCAACACTCAAAACTACAGTCTACCACTATTACTACTACTTCTACTACTTATACTACTACTAGTAGTTGTAATTGAAAATGTTAGTACGTATTTCTCTATTTCTGTAAAAAAAAACATCTGACCACACACAAATATTTAGTTCATGGTGTAGTTGCATAGTTTCTAATGAATGAAACGAAAGTCTTTTTCACAGAAATGTATTTTCGTTTATAAAATGTGTATTTTATGTGTGTTTATGATTACACGCGTTCGGTGCGAATACAATATATACTGAAGTTTGGTGAAACGTGTTCGATTTACACCCAGCTAATGCAAAATTTGCTAATAGCTTATAGTAAAAGCGTTATTATTTGATCGATTTCAATGCATTTATGTAAGATGTACACTTAACACGAAATCTGCAAAGTTTAACATTTCATTTGTTACTTAAATGGCAATTTGATATTTAAACCTCGTATTCTGTATTCAGGTTTAGCATCTATTAAAAATAACATTTAATATGTAAATAACAAATGAAGACGACGTCTAAAATACTCGCATCGATGAACAGTCAACGCCTGACAAAAACTTTTATTTATATCGAAAACATATAATCGTAACAAATAACAACTGTGTGGTAAATGTTTTCACTGTATGTGAATGCAGCACATTTGTATCACACGCCATCTTATTTCGTCATTGTTCTCTAAATGAAGCGATACATTGGGTTACTTGCAGTTCACATATAGTATCCCCGTATTAAATCTAGTATTCTTAAGTATATCATGAATACACTGACTTCGAGGCTTGTTATAAAACTAGCGTTACAAAAAAACGATCCTTTTGCAGTTGCTTACAACACATGAACAAGAATTGACAATATTTTAACTGCGTGCAAACTTCGCATAAGAAACACTATTTAGTGATAATTATCATTACCGCTGCGTATTTTAGACTCATTCTATAGTTCATGTTGCGTAATATCACATTAACACGAATAAACCAAATTCGGGTCAAGTGTATTTTCATGGGTAACCTTATACCACAGTTTGTAACCTATGCAATAACTCTTTGAAATCCAAATCCTCTATGGACTACTTGGATGTCATCAACACATTGATATAATATTTCAAGTAACACTGTTTAAAGGTCACAACCATTGTGGAGTACTTGGGTTACATCGACTTAATTGTTTTTCTCTCGTGGTGGTAAGTTTCTAAGTTGTCCATGACGTAAACTTTCGAAGATTTATATATCGCTCTTGAGAACAACAGAAACTTACGCAGAATACAGCGTCAGTACATTACCATGTATACGAAAGCATTGTCTATACGATATGCGATGCGCACATAAGCCAAATTATAATTTCAAAACAACAGTATCAAATCTTGAGCAGTTTCAGTTTCAGTGGGTATTATATTAATACATAGCGACGATAAAGATGTAGATTTTTTTTAATTACATTATTGGTAATATATTTAACTGTTAACCATTGTACAAACTCCTACTTATTCAGTTAGATAAGGGTTTTGTAATCTTATGTCGATGTTTAGTACAGTCGGACATTATGTTGTAAATATATTGTAGCTTTTGCCTCATTTTACCTTTTAACTGAATGATACCGAAATGTTGGTTGTTAAATCAAGTGTTGTCGACACAGTGTAAACAAACAAACATACAAACTCAGCCACAAAGATGCTATTTTAAAGTGCTTTACTATAAGTGTCAAAATTGAAATATTTTTAAAACGTTGACTAATGACAAATAACAGTTATATATATATAAATATATTTCATATAAACAATCCTATATGTATTGTCATTTCGTACCATATTTTATGTTACGAGTTCTGGAGTTGCGTTCTTAAAGATCGTTTTCCGTAAATGCTCAAAATTAACGGATACTTCGAAAAATAAACTTAACCCGTACACAAATCAGTGTTCTTCATTGCAATACCCAAACTCTTAACGCTAGATTTGGTCTGGTAACATTGATTAAACGAGATACAAAATGCTCGTTTTTATTTTTAACACAGTTGAATTTCGGAATTTGAGGACGGCAGCTTCAGATTTCTGGGATAGCTTGCAAACACTGTGCAAATTAACGCAAACCGAATTAATCCGATCCTGACTCGAGATTATCCGTAAAACGAAACAAGATAACATTGTGAAACGATTATTAGTTGCTTCAAAGTTGCAGAATGTTTGAATGTTTACGTTTGTACACCAATGTTACTTGTTTAAGGTTCTTCCTATTGTAATAAACCTTCGTATGACACTTTTTGTTGTTGAACGTTTGTATATAGCATACTTGTTTTTGGCAATTTTTACGGATATTTAAGCTATTATGTTATGCCCTGAAACATACAAATACTGGATGTTATTTGTTATGAGTGTGCACATTTATCATCAGTGTTATATCTCAAAGTAAAAGCAAGGTTAAACTGACTACATATATAATGTAGAGAGACGAATGAAAATGCATATATTTATGAATACATTGCTTTTCAATTAATTTATTTCAAAACAGAGAAGCTTACTTCAGTGTTTAAACGAAATAAACCGTAAGAATTGTGTGTTTCATTATCGGATATTTCACAAATCTCGTTATTATAATAAGCCTTTTGATAATTTTGTTCATTAAGATTTATTGCGAAGTCTCGTGAGAACTTTCGATAAATCAATGGTACGAACAAAATAAGTGATAATTGTATTCTCAGCAACAGTGCTGTCGCCCTAGGAAACGATGCCTGACTGAGCAATCTTATGTGTATTAAGAAATGAATCACTCCTTTAAAATTGGGTAACAAAATCATGTCAAATGAATTTTACAAGCGCTCTGGATAAAATAAGTGTCCCGAGTTATATCCACAGTATAAAAACCAGAAGCATAGAAAGCAAAACTAGCATGCACAGCACTTGCCTGAATAATCAGCCTGTCATTCATAACGAGTTTAATAAAAGACCATTTTAAATGTTGCAGTTGTTTGCATACTCATTTAATTTAATATGGGTTTCGATTCCGGTAAAGCTGCTGATATTTAACCCACTATCTCGTGTAATATGTCGTCCTCGTTTAAGAAGATGTTATGGTTATTATTTGAATGTGAACGCCAAAAACCGATATGAACATGCTAATGCCAATGTGCATTCTAAATCAACAAGCACTTGAAAGACCATACATCATTTATTTTGGCAAATGTCTAACGAATTTTTTTTGTAATTAATGACCAAATATTGAAAGAATTATTATGATTCCATCAATCACTTTCAGTACAGCGGTCTGATCAACAACACAATCAATTTTAAGCACATATAGCTTCCGTCTTCCTGTTGTGTCGTGTGGATATTTGTAATTATTAAGGCACACGCTGTACGATTTCGAGAACGTTCGACATGGGAATCGAATCAATGAAATAGGACGATTTTACTATGAACATTTGCATACGGTAGCGGTTGGACAATACTTTGTAATTATCCATGTGCAAGCAGAGCGATTCCGCCTTGTATTAACTTCCAAAATGATAACTGACCTATGGATACAAATAGTAAGATTTATATTCACCACATTAATATTTAACTTTAACTTGTAATCCTTACAATAAACGTTTTGTTTTCAATAACAAACATTCATGATTGTTTTTCCATTTTAAGAAAATATATTCAGATAAAAATACATGTATTCATTTATAATTGCCTTGTGAATAAGTTTTAGCTGTGTAATGTATCTGTTTGGTCGTGCTGCAAATGTCTAAGACAACAAAAACATGTTTTGTTTATACGGGCGTCATGTATACTAATTATGGTTTAAATGTTCTTTGCGGGATTTTTTAAAACTGATTTGTTAAGTAACTAATTGATAGAAAATATTTCACAAGAAAACAAAACAAATTTATTGTTTAATGTATTATTGACACATAGCCTTTGCTGTAATGGATTAAGAGCACTTCATCAAACAGGTTATTCAGCTGGTCATTATCTGCGTAGCGTGATGTAAATACATACGTTTGTGAATAAGGTGTTACGTTAAATTGTTAATTCATATTTCGTCGGTAGTAAGTTACGGATTAGCTGACAGCTAACAAGTCTGTTATGGAGAACATTGATATTTTGATTGGTTCCTGTGTCATGAAAAACATCGTCATAAACTAATTAAACACTATACTTATCTGATTATATAGCGAATTGTTATTTCTACAAAACACACCAAATATGGCACATTGTTCAACACGATTTTAAGTTAAGAATAAAAGGATACTTACATGTATTTTTAACATAACAAGCGTTGATGGAAGCCGTTTATTTTACATGATTTGTTTTTAAATATGAATGTATGCTACATTATTGAAACTTTAGGTAACACTTAATTATAAATAAACCTAAACAAGCATAACAAATATTAACAATATAACGAATTTCATTTAATATTATATGTATACAATTAAAACTATGTTTATCAAATTACCCCTTTTCTTCCGAGGGTAACATACACTCATGCCTTATAAATATAATTCGGGGCACGAACAGAAATAACATAAATAATGTCCATATCACCTTAAGTGAAACTTGACCTGGCAGTGTTCTGCATTGGCCGTGCTATCTTACACATTGTCAGTTATCATCCGAAACATAACCTGTCTGATTAAAAAGATACACTGTAGTGTGCAAACTCCTAAGTAGAAATAGCTTATTTCCTTATCATACGATTAAACTTTGTACAATTACAATAATGTCATACCATATGCTGGGTTAATAACATCATTTTTACACATGTTTTTTTAATTTTACAAATCTCGCGGTAAAGTTGTAATTCTATAATATGATATTGTCAAACACAACTCAAAACTAGTCATTGACACATGATAAAATAGGGGTTTGGAAATTTGAAACAAATTGAAATGTATGCGCAATGTTAAAGTAAATTGCTACTTAAGTTGGGGCTATGTATAAATGACAATAATATTGGAAACGCTTGGAACATTGTTAATGGTCTGTTCTACATCCAAGTCAAAGATATGACATTAACAATATAGCATGAACAAATAACTTCATTACATGTATTAAGTACCAAATTGATACTTTGAAAATTATAACACTAATTAAGACATACTGACTCACGTATTTATATAACATTTTAATTTATTATTACCAACATTTCTGAATTGTATTAATTCGCTTCATAAATAATAGTATTATTATAAACTTATTATTTATTATTATAAATCAATTATTATGTTTAATATATGATATCACACATATTTTAATTAAGTAAAAAAGGATAATCTAGTACAGGACGGAATGGCTTCATAAAGCAATAACACACAATCTTGACGATTCAAACACACTTGATTATACGTCGCATTATGTCCTTTTAGAATATCCTTTCGTTCCTCTTCCTTGCAATATTAAGGTCAAAGCCTTAATAATTGTTTCATTATGCTTTTCATCCCGCTTGTATTATATCCTTTAACAAAGTAAATAGAACAATTGGCATCAAGACCAAATACATTAGCAGAGTTGCCACACAATCATTTTCAATAATGATACATCATTGTCTGTGGAAGACTGGAAGTGTATTTAGCTGATTAAATGTCCGATAAACAATGGTTGACATATGATATCGAAATAGTATCAAAGCTGAAGTGATCAAACCGTGTTGATTTTGTCGTAAAAGTGGTGTTGTGTGCCCTTTCCGCCTCTAAACCAAAGCGTTTGTTAAGAGCCATCTTTGTGCTTGCGTGGTAGTGTATTTGTTTGTGACCAAATGGATTTAAAAATTATGTCGAACACAACTTCACTGCATGATACAATCGAATTAAGCCTAGCGCATTCAAATGACGTTTAATGCATTGAAAACTATATCTTTTAGAAGTATATACCGTCCTCTTAATTTTTACTCTAGAGGCATAGAGAGCTATCATGCGTATAGAAACTATTCGAATGATAGACATCAAATACGACATTATTGTTTTTAATTTTAGTATGATATCCACGACTCCGTAAATATTAGTTTTCGAAGGGTTTTTTGAGGCAGGAGTAGTTAAATTGAACTTGAATAATCGAGTATGCGTTGTTTGTAACTCTCACGGCACTTCAATACACTGACGTATTATTTGTTGTTTTGTTTTCTCATCCATTCAAGAACAAACCGGTTAATCACAAATGACGACTCAAACTAAAATTGGCTAGAACAATACCAATTTTAAATGATAATTGTCTCAATGGCTACTCAAACATGTTCGGAATTGTGAAAAGTCACATATCTATATAACCTTAAAGATAATACTTTTGCAAACCACTGCGGATTACTTGGATTTCCTCGATACATATATATGACCTTTGCAATTATACTTTCCACCGTCACAACATATGAGTATCATCGTATTCACCATTGAACCTTGGGAAGACGTATGTATCACTCATTGGCAAGAAACAGACGCTCATAAACTATTCATTTAATTGATGTGTATATAAAAGCATTGTCTATACGATACGCGTAACCAAGCCAACTCATGATAAAAATAAGTTAAAAAAAAGATTATCAGCATTGGATGTTTTATGAGCAGCACGTGTTCACGAAATGCATCAATACATTTTAGAAGTGGTTGAGTTTTATTGATATAGCTATCAAATAACCTGAAAAATGTTATCATTTATATATAACTGGTAAAACCTCCGGACATTTATAAGATATACAATTGTACATATTTGTCCGTTTGTCTCTTATTTAAGGCAAATAACCAATGACCTTTGTTTCAATTGTCTTTACAAAACAATAAAATACATACCATACAACAGCTAAACACGAATGTTTTGAGGCATGATGAAAACAAATAATAATTAGTACAAGTACCCGATAAATCCTTGCTTGTCAACATGATTCCATTAGTTGAATGTGTCATTTATAAAGAAAGTGAAGAAGACAAATTGCATATTGTTTGATATTGCAACCCTTTGGGCATACGTCATAAAAGTATAAATACAACTGTGTTAAGTAAGCTATGAAGAATTGTATATACTATATTATGTACACTAATTGAATAACATTACTACTAAGGATTAAAAGCCCTACTGCAATTTCGAATACTATTTGTGCAATAAAACGGCTGCCTGGTCGAATTTGATTGAACAATTGCTTAAACGTGTTTAACATAAGATTTAGGTGTGCTATGTTCCGGAAATTTTTATATTTTATGTAAGATGATCATTAACTTCATATGTTTACAAATGTAAACCCCCTTTATTGAAAATCATAGAGATTTCTGCATTACAATAATATAGTTTAATGCATTATAATTTACAGTTAATACATAGGTGTTTGCTTTGGGGATAATACCGTCAATTTATCTTTCAATAAAGTGAGAAACTAAATAGTTATATGAACGCATTTGGGAGTAAAATATGTGCACATTTTATCACTTTACTGAAAGATCTTTCATGGTATAAGAAGATTAACGCATTTTCTTTTAAATGCACTGGATAAATATTGTCATAATGGTAAGTACGAGTTATGCTCTTAATACTTTCATAATGATGCGTATTGTATAAATCGGTTTAATATATAAACATGTTGCATTTAAATTAGCAGGTGCCGTTGATTTCAATAAGTATGTGTAGGGGCTGATACTTCCCTTCCAAAAGTCATTACGACTAAGACCGTCGGGATTGTTACTGTCTTTACGCGAGCAAATATGTAGGTTAAAATAAACATATATGCAAGCACCAACAGTCACGAAAGATCGCGGTCACACAACACGGAAACGCAATTATGATTTCCTAAACAAGGTGAACACAAATATGAATGCTCCTTCAAATGCGAAACTGTTGAAGATGTACTGTATACTATTGTTCTGAGATGGAATCCTCATAGATTATGTAATCTTTTTATTTTGAAATGAAACACGTTAATGATTTGGAAAGATGGCCTGGAAAACAAAATGACGGATATTTGAAACCTGAGAACAGATTGGAATAAAAACTACGCTAGACTTAAACATTACGTTTGTCCAAAAATACGTAGCTCCAAGTCTGGTGGGTTCAATCAATACCTTTTAGACATAGTCTAGTATTTACCTAGCCCCAAGACGAAAATAGATAATTAACAGGTGAGAAATGTCAAGATTGTGATATTTAAAAAGTCAGTCTTGAGATTTTCAGTGGTAATAAGCATTTGTGACTTATACATGTTGGAATTGTATTTTGAATAACAACTGCTTTTAAATTTTCTTCCTCTTAAAAAATTTCTATGATAAAAATACACATGCCATCTCAGCTGTATTTCAGATAGATTTGACTTTTAAAAAGATAGTCCCTTGTAAGACTAATGAGAAAGAGATATGTAGTTATGTCATAGATAATTGTAACTATTTTATCATTAAGCATTAGCTAAATTATTGGGGGGTATCCGTATGTTGAAAGGCATTATGGGATATTACACAAATCTGGTTATAACAACGCAGTTGATACGTTGTTGCGATTTAATATTCAGTCGCGTGAAAAGTATCCGTATATTAATGTATGGGATGATTAAGGCGCAATCCCTGTCAATAATTCATAATCGTTATTTCAACAACAATGTCGGCGCCTAGGGAACGATATCAGACCGAGCAGTACACACTTTATTAAGTTATTTATTTCTCGTTTAAAATGCCTGACTAAAACACGTCAAAAAGATGAAATTATGTTTTTAAATCCTCTGGGAAAAACGTTGAATATTGTATTCGCACTCTACAAACTTCCGGCATATCCAGACACAGACAAAGCGGATACACTTACTGCAAGGGCTGGCTAGACTATTGTTATGTCACTTTTTATGATATTCTCCGAACATAATTCGTATACGTTCAGTATTGGTAATACTCATTTCAAGTTTCATTAACGGTTTTCTTCATGTAAATATTCTGACAGTTTAATAACATTATAATGAATATATGTTGTATTGTTGTCGTCTGATAAGAAGGCTTGTATAAACGTAGATCTATCATGAAAATAATTGTATATAGAACGCAACTACTTAATGAACCATTATTCATTTATTTTTGAAATTGTAAATAATATATTCTTCTACATTTATGCTCAAATATTGCAAGAATGGGAATGGTTCAATCCATTACTTTTACTATCAGCAGTCTGACCATTATTATAAACAATGTAAAGCGCGTAGTTCTTCCGTCGTGTGTTTTTGTTTTTATAGAAAACTGGATATACACTATACTAAACTATACATGGTACCGCTCGACTAGTAATTTGCATTGATGAAATTGATTGTATCGTAACCAACTACCCATTTCAGCGGTATGTCAATAACTTGCATGTAAATTTGTGGCACTCACAGCAATTTCAAAATATTATTTACTTTTTTAAATTATAAATGTCTTGTTGAATGGAAAGCTCCATTTTAAATTAAAACCATTCATCAACTTATTCATAATGGTGTTTTTATCATATGAAATTACGTATTTGTCATAACAATATATTAAAAGATGACCCATGCGCAGAACATATATTCAAACTACACTTATTAACATTCAATTGTTTTGTTGAACTGGTTGAAAATCATTTAGTCATTCAAACGAACAAGGATTCAGTATCATTTTAGATATAGCTTAAGACCATTAAATAAATGTCCAAGATAGCAACTACACGCGAACTGCGCATGCTTAAATGTGTAGGATTGTTTCTTCTTTAGTAAAAGTTTGAAATTGAAGTGTAAATAACTTTTTACGGTCGATGAATGTTCAACATATCAAACAAGATAAAAGGAAGTAGTGTGTCTTTTATATATAATTATAATTATGTTTTAATATAACCAGTGCCCGAAGATTACTGAGTTCCAAACCATGTTACCACTTCATTAAGAATTATGCCAAAACATTCGCAAATTAAGTGCGCATTCAACGTTATAACTATAGTATATAGTAATGTATAATTATAAAACTGGACCTTCGTGCTTACACATGCATGATGAACAAGTTGATAATTTGTCAAACACAAACAATACATATAAGTTCATACACTCAGAAGGTATCGCCTGTTTAAATGTTGGTGTTTTTTTTAAATATAATTATTTTGTATGCCCGTTTTTCGACCCTTGCTAGAAAATGAGCGTGATAGACAAGTTTCAACTTGAAATAAGATAAGTACATCAATCAATCTAGTTCTCACAAACTTGTCATTTGTTTAACATATTATTCTAAGCACGAACATTAATCATGTCCCCTTCACCACTAGTGTTGATTGACTGACACATGGCCAGTCCCGATCCGACACATTATCTGTCATAATTCTAAGTGTGTAATTTAAAATCATGCTTCTAAGGGAAAATTGTCGCTGCGGTATTATTATATTTTTACTTTAATTGACGTTTTTACGATGCCAAACGTGTTTTAATTACTGAATCTTTTCGTTTTTAATAATCATGATGTGTTCAACATGTGGTCAACGTTGCGTAGTAAGGTTTTGCAGTAATTGTTTTTGATGAACTAAACTTATTCATTAACATACACATTTACAGAAAGTCTAAAGAAGGAAAGGAGATTTCTGCTTTGTAAGATGCATCTTTATACTAACATACTTCCAAAAAGGTATTACATGTTTAACTCGTGATAGGATTTTGTAACACTGGGAGTTGAAATAAGCATTTGATAAATATGAATAAAAACATTACTTGTAAACCTTCGCAAAATTGTTTTATGATGTCTATATATCCACGGAAAAAAAAACAGAACAGCATTACAATGCACGAAATTGTAAGTTTATTTCAACTATTGCTTACAACGTAAGATAAGAAGACATATACGAATAATCTTATATGAAAATAATATTTATATACGATCATGTAAACCTCATTCATATTTGTTTTTTTAAATAATTTTGACATGTACAAATTTGGGAATTTGGGAATTTAATTACTTGCTTTTGGTCAGTTATCGTGAAGTTTCAATTGGTATAATATAAAAAGTATCTTAAAATGGAGATACTTGAGCTTTTTGATTGAACATTGATTTGCGTTATTCAACTGATTTTTTGCAGAAACGGCACTATGTTTAAATACTGCGTTATTCGTTGAATTATGTCTAACCAGAATGTCCTTTTATTTTGCTTTATTTAAAACGGAGACCAAAGCCTGGCCAGTGGGGTTGTTGTGTATTTACTTCAACTACATGTATATACATACACAAAGAAAAGAACAAGCGACAACTAGACCACATGAATTAGCTTGGATGTCACACAATCGTTTTGATCATCTTCAACGATATTATATCATTTTCCTTCCCACATAGAAATTGTGTTTTGCTGATTAAATGTCCAATTAACAATAGTTGTCCTAATATATCGCAATTGTGCCAACTGCCCCCAATGATTAAACCGTATGGACTAGTCATGGATTGATCGTAAACATGATTCATCTACTTATCGCCTCCATATGAGTTAATAAAACTAAGATTTTGCCACATAATAAATTAACTATTGAAAAGCTTTTTGAAGAATCAAACAGCAACATTTGATCAAATTCGCAAAATTAAAATTAAAATATAAAGAAATATACTAGTATGTTATGTTTACTCTCTTTGTATTTAAACAAGTTTTTTATTTAGTGTATGCTGTTACATCAATAGTGCATCAATGACCACATCAAGAATCAATGCTTATGGATAATATCATATGAGCCTTGCTCTGTGAAAAGCGGGCTTTATGCATGTGCGTTAAGTGTCGTCCACAGATTAGCCTGTGCAGTCCACACAGGATTTTATATAGCAAAGATATCACACCACGAGTACTTAACAGTGCCCGTAACACGGGTAGCCTACTTGCAAAGATAAAGGTCGGCTGGCACATACATATCGAATTATGCAGTTATGCATATTTGTATTGGTTAATAAATACAAAATTAAGAAATGAGTTCTTGCTTTTAATGCTATATTAATTACGTTACACTGGATTTTATGACTAGCTGGAATAGGTACAGATGGCTTAGAGAATACATCGCTTGTAGTGGGATTATTATGTTTAGCCGTAAGCTGAAAAGTAAGAAAACACATCTAAAAGCCACAATAAGATTATTACAAAAGAAAACCTTAAACACCATCGAACGTTGTTATGTGAGAGAGTCATTAAAATGACAGTTTTGAAAATACTTTTGTGTATGAAAATTTTGCGTTATTAAACGTTTCTCATGATTGGAATACTATCTAACGTTTCTCATGATTGGAATACTATTTAACGTTACTCATGATTTGAATACTATTTAACGTTTCTCATGATTGGAATGCTATTTAACATCTCTCATGAGTGGAATGCTATTCAACTTGAATGCTATTTTACTTTTCTCATGATTGGAATGCTAAAGACTTGACGGCGAGACTTACTTCCAGAGTAGCAGACGCAGATAGGACAATTGTTCTTGTCGAACGTCTTCATTGGCATAATGCAGGAAGCAACGGGCGGACAGCCCTGGAGAAACCATGGGCACACACCTGCAACGGAATCAAAGATACAAAACACATCACACCTGCATAGCAAAGAAAAACACTACACAAAAATCGTCGTGCCTTTAAAGCGTTATCAATACAATAGTCATTGAATCTGCTGAAACAACATCGCCATTCTTATCAAACATGAAGCCGATAGAACGCAAGACAAATTACGCCTGCAGCATTAACAACTCAACATCCGAATGGACCCGTTTCGAATCGCGGTCAGAGTAAATATTTTACCAAATTTTTCTTTCTAGATTTATAAATCAGTTAAGTAAATTTAAAATAAAATGGCTTTGTTAACTTAATTGTATATGTTTGGTGAACGGGAAAAAGTAAGGGATACTTTAACAGGGACAATACAAACCGTTCCATGTTGTCGATGTTGTTCTCAACGTGGTCGTCGCCACGGTTGTTAAAATGTCTGAAAAATATATACATATCATGATTTGTACACAATAAATTTTAACGACCTTGTGTTTTATATTTAAAAATAGGTTGGTAAAGTTTACCGTTAATGTCGCTTTATAACGAGCCATTTAATACACACAATACGAATGATATGAACATTTTCATCACTTCCATATAATAGTTATATATTATTTATAGAAATAATACTCACCCGTTTCACAATGCAGTCCGGTAAAGTCGCTCGGACACAGACAGACGAATGTGGGATTGTTTCCGCTGCCTACAAAACAGGAACCCCGAATGCACGGGCTAGATGAACACGGGTTTACCGTGCTTGTCATTACTGAAACAAAGTTGTGCCAAATTGAAACTCTCGTTGCACATTTTCAAAGTTTGTTTTCAAATATGGCGATTAATAATCTGGTTTATAATGCTAAGTTTGCATAACATGTTCTTATACTAAATTTCTAAATATTTGATAGCCGACTATTCCCAAAGCTAATGGTCATACAGTTTATTTAAAATGGCGCCATATTTGAAAAGAAATGTCTGAACAAGTGATTTTAAGTATATAATATAACAATATTATTTTGTTCAATATATGGTTGATATCATTTTGTGTTGTTCTATTTTACGTTAGGCCATTGCAATGTGATTAATAAGTTAACTTATACAAATTCCAGATACAGACACTTGGTTGTTGTTTGAATCGGCGATGTCGTTGTGGTAGTTGTGGTAATGACTGAAACAAGTTAAATTTAAATACGCAACATTAAAATTGAAATTAGTTGTGATAGTTTCATATACAATATTTTGACGGACGTCTAACTAAGAATAATTATTTTGATATTCTTAGAACATTTAAATATGTGTCTGTTTTATTCAGATCATGGTCATTTTTTGTTAGCTGTTTTTTTTAAATATCGGATTGATTTTTTCTAAGAATATGTTGAACAATAACATACGAAGTTTGCAATAGTACAATACATGGATTATAATTCTCATAGTGTTGAATTTTAAAACGAAACAAAACCAGCATAAAACTGTAGGAAAACATTAATTTGTTTATCAATAAATAAATTAGATAATGCAAATTACCTAGGTACTTTAATACTATTATTGTCAACAACATTCGGATACATTTAGATAACTCACCTGTTTCACAGTAAGTTCCATCGAAGCCACTAGGACACAGGCATAAGAATGCAGGATTGTGTCCGTTGCTCGTGAAACAGTCTCCACGCACACATGGACTTGGCAAACACGGATTGGCAGGGATTGTAATTGCTGAAACATATGTAAATGTTAATTATAATATATACATCAAACATAATCGTTTCATTATATAATAAATCCCATATGGACGTAAATATTTTAAGGGTACATTATTGGTTGTCTTAATTTTAATGACACAGTCTCCCGATAAGAACCAGTGTTTGGTGTTGATTTTGAAATCAATGTTAAAGAACGGCTATATGCCCCAGTACATCATGAGGTCAAGAATTACACAATTACCATTACACGTCATACACTACATAATAATTTAGTTATTTTCACAAACAACTTGTATATTAAATTGTTCAAACCCTCAAAATCAGATTGAAACGTGTGGATTAAATTGTCGACATGTTTCATATTTACTGAATCAAGATTTACAAACTGGCAACAAGTAGCACCATATTTATATTAGTTTGTTACAAGTTCGGTTGAAATGAATTCGTGTTTTTCTAATTTACATTAGCCATTGATATGTGATTAATAAGTTAATTTATACAAATTCCCAATACAGACATTCAGTTGTTGTTTGAATCGGCGTTGTCGTTGCGGTAGTTGTGGTAATGACTGAAACAAGTAAAATTAAAATACGCAACAGTTCAATTGACATTGGTTATGATAGATTCATATACAATTAATTGCCGGACGTCAAACTAAGATAAATTATTTTCATATTGTTAGAACATTTTAATATTTGTCTGTTATTATTTCATGTGTTCTACGAGAATGTTGAACACGAACATACGCTCACAGTGTTTAATAGTTAGGAATATAGATTAAAACGTGTTGGATTTAAAAACGATACATTTATATAACTCACGCGTTTCACAGTAAGTTCCCTCGAAGCCACGCGGGCACAGACATAAGAATGCAGAATTATTTCCGTTGCCCGTGAAACAGTCTCCACGCACACATGGACTAGGCAAACACGGATTTGCAGAGATTGAAATTGCTGAAACATAGGAAAATGCCTATTATAATAAACATCAAACATAATCGTTTTACTATATTATTTATCCCATATAGACGTAAATATTTTAAGGGTACATTATTGGTTGTCTTAGTTTTAATGACACAGTTTCCCGGCAAGAACCAGTGTTTGGTGTTGATTTTGAAATCAATGTTAAAGAACGGCTATATGCCCCAGTACCTAATGAGGTCAAGAATTATACCATTACCATTACACTGTATACGCTACATAAGAATTTTTTATTTTTATAAACAACTTGTATATTAAATTATTCAAATACTCAAACTCAGATTGAAACGTGTGGATAAAATTGTCGACATGTTTCATATTTACTGAATCAAGATTTACGAACTTGGAACAATCATAACATTGTATTTAGTATAACCTAACACAGCTGTTCAAAACAGTTTTTCCAATACATAAAGTAGCATCATATTTATGTTTGTTCGTTACACGTATGGTTGATATCAATTCGTGATGTTCTAATTTAGGCCATTGCTATGTGATTAATAAGTCAATGTATACGAATTAAAAAAACAGACATGTAGTTGTTGTTTGAATCGGCGATGTCGTTGCAGTAGTTGTGGTGATGACTGAAACAAGTAATATTAAATAACACAACAGTTCAATTGACATGTTAGATTAATTCAAATAACTTGGCAGACGTCAAACTTGGATAAATTATGTTCATATTGTTAGAAGAATTTAATATTGGTATATTTTATTCCTATCATCGTTAGTTTCTTTTACCTCTTCTTTCCAAATATCCTATTTATTTTTTCTACGAATATGTCGAACACTTACATTCGCACGAAGTTAAACGTACGTTAAGACTATTATTGTATATAATCATATATGTATGTATTCAAGTTACTCACTTGTTTCACAGTGGAGACCAGTGAAACCGCTCGGACACAAGCAGAAGAATGAAGGACTGTTTCCATGGCCTTTGTAACATGACCCACGCGTACAGGGACTAGGAGAACACGGGTTGATTTCTAATTGTAATAACAATAATATGTGTTATGAATTTCGTTAATTCTAAATGTTTCATCGAAAATGTGTTAGTTATTTAGAATTAAAAAACACACTTGTGTTTTTATCTTGCGATGGATATAAAGGTCAGATTGACGACGCTTAAACTGTTCAGGACGACATTTGTTTATACAGAAAAGCGGAGCCGAGTCATTTTTTAAGCAAAACAAAACCATTTTCGACATGAGTTTGTGTCTGCTGTTAAGTTTATATAATTCAGATCCGTTGTTCATTCACATTGTTGTAGATTATGTTAATTACCTATGTACTTTAATACTTCTATTTTCAACAACATTCAAATACATTAAGATAACTCACCTGTTTCACAGTAAGGTCCTTCGAAGCCACTAGGACATACGCATACGAATGCAGGATTGTTTCCGTTGCTCGAGAAACAGGATCCACGCACACAAGGACTTGGTAAACACGGGTCGAAAGGAATTGAATTTGCTGAAACATAGATGAATGTTCATTTTAAAATACAACAACAATAATAGTTTTCCTGTATAATAAAACCCTGTAGGACGTAAATCTATTTTTGGTCGTATATTGGTTGTCTCAGTTTGAATAGAACACAAAAATGAAAACCTTTACAAATACAAATACACGTTGTTTACGATCCAAAACACATATTTGATATATTAGGATTGTACCAATTCGTCTTATCATAGTGGGTAATTATTAATTTCATCGTTAGTAGTAGTAAGTAGTAATAAGAGGTCTTGCTGTTGTTTAAGTAGTCGCTTCAATAAACAACACAGAAATACTGAAGTTAAATTGTTGTTATGGAATATTTAGTCAGTATTTTGTGTGTCTACATGCACCGATGCTTCATGATACGAAACAGGTGAAATATTATTTGTTTTCACTAAATAAATCCTTTGAAGATATGCGTTCTTGTTAAAGGCAATATTAGTAATAAAACGCACTTAATGGTACATATGAATAGATCCTTTTTCAGTTCATTTCATAGTGAATATTATGAATGTATACAAATAACATTTAGAATTAAGAATTAATAAGATATTAACATGTTTTCTAATTATATTTTGATTTGTTGAAAGTGAAATGGGGTCACGGGATTCCAATAATTATAACTCATAATGTCATACGTTTAAATCTACATACACGTGTCACACAAGGTGACAATATATCAGGCAAAACTGATGAAGAAAAATGGCGGACCTCCGCCGCTTCCTCGGAATCAGTAAATAAGGATACACGGACTCGGGGAAGCGTTAACCTTCACAGGTCCTCCACAATGTCTTTGCATTTTTATTTTTACTATTGGGCCAGCATATACTATCCCTCTTAGAGAACCACGATAAGACGGATGTTGATGATCCTTAATATTATCATATTGTATTTGACTCAACAGGATGGTATGCTACGTTAAATAGAAAATAATTTATTGTGAAACCACGATTGGGAATGTTGTTTGTTGTTAATTTACGATACAATAGTATGAACATATATGTATGTATTATTTCCCATACCTATACATAGTCGTCCTTGATTACACATATCTCCTTCACAGCATTTAAAACACAATTCGATGTCACCAGTCGCGCGCTTTCCGATTGAGGCATGTGTAACATTCTGGTCGAGGCATGTCTGTAATACAGTCCTTCTTTCCAAAACAGAGTATAAATTGCGGAAGTATGTCCACTTAAAACAATATGGTAATTGTATATATACATATATATATGCACTTATAATTAGACAGGTTGTTCGTTCTAAAAATCATTATATGGATTAGACCGTAATGTATTGTCTGCTAATCATATATGTTTGTGGATTTCTTGTACATCCATTATTTTACTATTTCCGAAATAAAACTATGGGTATAAATAATATTCTATTATTATTGGATTCAATGCATACCTGACTTGAGTGACAACCGAACTCGTACAATACCGTTCCGTCAGTTTTCAACACGTACTTAGCATAGCATCCCTGAAAGGCAAACGGTTGGCATAATTATGGCCTATAATTGTTGTTTTACTTCTAACGCAGCTTCACGCCATTTTAATTAGCAAAATTTCGCAAGGTTAGCAGCCTTCGTACATGCAGAGAGTTGGGCCTACATACAAACTATACTGTTTTATATTAAATTTAGATACATACTTGTCCAGTTGAACAGGTTCTAGAAACCGCACATTCGATCGTGCTAGGCATGAGCCCGCAACTTAAGCATCGCGTCCCCGTTCCTGTTGAGAAGTAATCCATGTTTTGATGGCGAGCAATAATAAGACAAACACAAAGAAATAGACTTGAATGCAGAGCCTGTTCGTCGTCATTGTTTTTAAAGCTTACGAAAGAAGGCCATATTTAATAATAACTATTGTTGGAACATTTTTAAATGATATCGAATGTACAAAGACGAACAATTGTAATGGATAAAGAAATATTTTGACAAATACACAATTTTGTATCTGTGTTTGTTTCCTTAATCGACGAACTGTATATATGAGGATTGTCCATTAGTTTTCTTATATCAAGATTAATTACTATGTGACCAACACGCATTCAGAAATATCAATACATATGTTTGTTACCTAGATTGCATAACATGTATTCACAATTTTATAATTATATTAAAAATAAACCTTATTAATTGTATTTAGATGTGTCTTGTCAATCAAGGACGGTGTTGAGAAAAACGCGGCGTATACATTATCAAATCAAACGTTGGTGAAATAACTGGTAAACCGAAAACGGGTAAACAGAAAAGCGGAGCTGAGTCAGTTTTGCAGCACAACAATACCTGTTTCGATGAGAAGGAACAGCAAACTAATGACAACGACTTCGTTCATTTCTGAAAAGGAAAGCCTTGTATAATGAAATAGCTGCGCCTTATATCAATCTTCAAACTGTGTTAACATCTGTATATGAACTACTTGGACGTCGATTTGGACGTTTTTTTATAGGAAGAAAACTGTGTCAGATTAAACAAATTGTACATTAGCAAAACCATGTACATAGATGGTTTAAAAAAGTGAAGATGAAAGTGTACATACCGATCTTGAGTATAACTTGCCGATCGTGAAGTGTCGGTTTTAGTTCATAGGGGCTGTTTAGATGTTCCTAATTGCTTATCTAATCTTTCTTGTTTAAAAAAAATGGAACACATAAAATGTTCACGGTGTAAAACTACAATCGACGCATGGTGTATAACGTCTTCATCTACAATAAGGTCATTTCATGTACGGGTTAGCGCACACATTGCCAAAAACATTCTTTTACAATAACGAACTTACTGACAGCAGGTGATCAGAAACAAACATATTTTGAAAACAAATAAAATGGCGATGACATTATAAATCTAGTTTACTAAATTAGTTCTTGTATGTACTTTAACCGGACATATATGTGGTAACGTACATCTCGGAACGGTTACGTTTGACGTAACACAATGGAAACACGTGAATAATTTTCGCAAATAAATGCGAAAAGGGACCGTTTCTTAATCGGCAAAAACTAGTACTCTTGGTACGATGGCATCAAATACAGTTGTATGAATGCCATGTCTTCAACTAAGGGACAATATCGCATGCGATGGCATTCTTAGGAAATTTATTAAACGGCTTTTTATTATTGGATCATCCGTATTACACGAAAACTTCTTATATATATCGCTTTTGGCAATTACATCAAAGAAGCATTCAACGTCGGATAGGTTTAGTAAAATTATATCTTTCTTTATTCGTGATTGTCATGTGCTTGTATCGATGGTCAACAGGGACGTTCGCATTATTTGCTGACACTCCAATACATGATAAAACGGCACCTTACACACATCAAACAATGCCATTCAAGGGTTGTCCTTCGAAGTGGTTGGTCACGTTACTTCATGAAAGCTGGGCAAGAATTTATCAAGTGTAACCGTATACATCGAACTATCAATTATTTGCTAAAGAGGCGAAGAACCATTTAACTTCAACTCTAAAGAAATGACATTGATCGTGTTAGAACTAAATGAATAGGCTCTGGTTGTGTTGGTTGTCATCGCGCATATCTCAAAAATGCAGTATTTATTTATCGAGAGTTATATTCACTTGTGAAATAACGCTGCCATTATTACAGTGCTGGTATATTTTGAAACGGTGTTATTCCCTTCTATAAATGAAAACACCGAATAGGATAATATAGTTATTCAATGTGATTATAGTTATAAGAATAATGTGATATTTACTTCATCTAAATGGATCTCCGTGTGGTAGTATTAACACTCACTCAGTAAGACCAGTATATAACTGCATACTGTCATACATATTCAATATTAAACGGGTCACAACGGCAAGGAACATTCACACGCACAAACACGCACATACGCACTCAAACACACATATAATCCATGGAAACACACCTGTCCGCTCTCCAATCAGTTGGATAGCCTTTCATAAAAGGCAACACATTTTATTCTAGAAAATCTTGCATCACGGCGTTCCAGACAAACAAGTTAAAAACCTGTTAATGTGATGTAATTTATTATTAAATTAACCGTATCTTTGCAGTCTTAGAAAAATGATAAATGTTTATAGTTTCGTCTTTGTATCATATATACCTTGTTGTAATTACACCAATGTATTTAAGCCAATGATCAAATTCTTTTGCGATGGTTAGAAGATCTAAATCTATTATTTGTTATTGAAAATATAAGAGGGTCCAACGGTATCGGACAATGTCCGATCACCTTCATTTGTTGTTATATCATACTCGATATGTTGTATTATTGTATTAACGTTAAGCGTCTGACTGCCGAAAGAAAATATATGCATGCATAATAATTGCGTATATTTGTGTTACATATTTAGTCAAAGACCTCAAGGATAAGAGCTCTTATACATGTAAAGCAACTTTGATACGCAAAAAGTTCTTGATATTTTGACAGTCATAATTAAGTATAGCATTATGATCCGAATGATAAAATAAAACGAGTATTATTGTAGCATTGTGGCAACATGCTGGTACCATTTATACGACGTATACTATAATGGCTTTTTCTTTATCTTAATGGAATCTACCGAATGTACAATTATTCCAATGGTTATTTGTTCTATTTCCTATACTCCATGATAATCATATTATTTTGTTGATTATATTGATATACAACAAAGTATAAACCTTTTTTTTCATGTTTAAAGTACAGAATTGTGAATTAATTGAAGAAAATAGTTTGTTTCTTAAATGAATTTGACTAATAAATGCATCTTATTACAATGCGAAAGACAACCAGCAACAAATATTGCGTACATGTCGCCTTTTATTATAGATAATACGCACAGTAGAATTTTTGTTGTGGTTGTTGTTGTTGTTGGTGGTGGTGGTGGTGATGGTGGTGGTGGTGGTCGTGGTTTTGGCGGTGGTTGCGGTGGTCTCGGCGGTGGTGGTGGTTGTGGTGGTGGTGGTGGTTGTGGTGGTGGTGGTGGTGGTGGTGGTGGTTTTCCACCATAAGAAAGTATAAACAGATAAAATTACACTTCCAAAGATTGAAGATTGATATACATCACTTAATTTAATGACTTTCAATTTATATCTGTTTAATGTTAACTATCAGTATATATTATATATTGGAACAACAAATTACACAAAGTTAACCTCGGCTTTATTACTTAACGTATTTGTCTTTATTTTAAGACTCATTTTTTAAACCAAATCAGCAATTATGAAATTTGACAAATGGGTGTTGGTCACTCCTTTCTTTTAATTTATTTCAAGTCTAAGTCTATTTCAATACTCAAAATCAATTTCAAATAATTCACATTTTTCAAATATTTGACATAATAACCATGATGTAGGACATTAAAAACTTTTATCAACATTTGAAGTTCAATATTTAACAGCATCCATAATTTTGCTGTTGTTTTTTGTCTAAAAATAAAATGGGTAACAAAATATGTATCTTATATATCAAATGCAGATCATTTATAACAGTATAATTACCCTTATTGCTTTTTGCTCTATTTTTACAATGATTTAAATAGTTAAATGGATATGCTCATAAAACCATGCGATAATATAAACAGAAAACAATCAAACCATCTATTCCACTTGCAATAGTCAAACATATTACTCCAATGCGTTACTATTTTGTTAGTTTTTGATCGACAACATGCTATACGATTCGAAATTACATTTTTCTATGAATATTCACGTACACAATCTTATCTTATTTTTTTTGTTTTTATGATGTTAAGGGTCGTTGCAATATCAATTTTAATATGTAGAATATTCTATTCTAAAACTACTGCAGAATAAGACGAACTTACCCATACACATATATTTGATCGCTTAAAAAATCTTGTTTCTACGTATATAAACAATTGTAACAAAATATCAATGAGTAACTTGGCGTAATAGGCATACGTCGTCGTAAGCCTGCATTTTCGGAATCGATATGTTCTGCTGCTTGTTAACGAGATTATACGTTACTCATTATTCAAATGTTAAATTTGCAAATATGATCGAATGTTGCAAAGTAGTTTATCATAAAGAAAACAGTTTTTCAATTGTAAATTGCATTATGTGCCAAATGCAAAGAAATTGTTTGTGTTAATTATCTTCGGACATTCTAATACTATCTGATACAGACATCTAAAACTGTACACATATGCGTACGATTATTTGCCAAAGGATAAGCTTCTACATACCAATACGCATCTAAAAAATAGACGGTAGGTAAAT
The DNA here is from genome assembly GCA_007657795.1 of Dreissena rostriformis. Taxonomy (NCBI): domain Eukaryota; kingdom Metazoa; phylum Mollusca; class Bivalvia; order Myida; family Dreissenidae; genus Dreissena; species Dreissena rostriformis. Next base: position 53,546 of record VMBQ01001502.1, read on the forward strand.
AAATCATGTTTACGATAAATCCACGAAATTTCCATACGGTTGTATGATTCAGGTTTTGGCAAGATTTTGATTTCATAAGACGACCATTGTATATCGGATATTTAATCAGAAAAACACACTTCCCGTGTGTAACAGACGATGAGTTATCTTGCTGACACTTGCTCTGTTTTCTTTGTTAAGAGATATAGTTGAAATGAGATAAAAAAATATGAATTCAGCACTGGCCTGGCGTTGACCTTTCTTTTCAATTAAGCAAATTGAAAGGACATTCCGTATAAGTCTAATGAAACGAATAAGGTAGTATTTTAACAACACACCATATTTTGCTTAATGTGGAGTATTCTTGTCGATGCTGGTATGATGATGGAATAAACCCCTCTTTTTAAATATCAATGTCAGCATACATTACACTATGTCTGACTTAAGCAACCATCATACAATCACATTTATCCCTGAATTCCGTACTACAATGGTCGTGTGTCAACAAACATTTTCATTGAAAAACGTTGAACCTAACTTAACTTTTGTTTTCTCAAATCATGTATAACATTCATAAACGTTACAATATTTTCTGTTAGCTTCAGTGTCAAACTTGCATTAGAGGAGAAACAATATAACCCATTTTAGCAAGTACATTCCATTTGTTGTCCGTAGTTGCAAACACCTTTTGTATATTGTTGATATGGATCAGATAACCTTAAGTTATTTCAAAAGGGATACGCAATGCCTGTTTCTGTTCTAGTCACTAATGGTTATTCGACACCCGTTCAACAAAACAATTGTGTGTGAATAAATGTGTATTGAATACATTTTCTACAAATCTGTCATTGTTTAATATAGTTTAACGACAAAAGCTTGAATTGACATAATTAAAACTTAAATCATTATAATTAAAACACAATAACACATACGTTGATGAATGATTTTAATTTCGAATGGAACTCATCCATTACACAAGAAACTTATTATTTAGCAAAAATAAACAATATGCTAAACTTCCTTCGAGTAACACTTTTTTCATTCACAATAATTGCCATCCCGCATGAATAAGTGAATGGTAATTGAAAAATCATTCCCTCAATACAAATTACCAGTCGAATGGTACCATTTATAGTTTCATTCCATCCATAATTTTTAAACAAAACCAACATCAAACAAACGACCTGCTTAACATTGTTTGTAATATTGGTCAGATTTCTGGCATTCAAATTGATCTATTGAACAATTACCATTATTGCAATTATAGTTGGGTTCAAACGCGAGGAAAATGTAATTCAAATTGCAAAAATATACACTTTATGGTTTATTATGTAGTTGCGTCCTATATTTAATCGTTTTACTGTATTATCTGCGTTCTTACAAGTTTGCGAATCAGTTGACAACACTTAAACATATATCCATTCACATTTAATTATCCCACGAAAATTAAATAAGTAAACACACTACTGAACATACAAGGATTACTTCCGTTAAATATCATTTAAACTTAAACAAGTTACAGTAACAATAATCAAGCCGGCTTAACAAGCAGTGAATGTATTTGCTTTGTCTGTGTCTATTCGTGTTGGATAGACAGATAGATTTATTTCAACATAAAATGCATAGATTTACATGGCAACATGTTATATACACACAATAAGTAATAAAAACAACCTGCATGTATAAACAAAGCCATGTCAATTGACATTATACGTTAAGGATTGCACAATAAAGGGTTTGCAATTAAACCCTTATTTCCATTGTGGTCCTTTAGTTATAATATTGTATGACATAGGAGACAACGTTTTATATCACAGTATATAGTAATATCACAGTAAATAATAATGAAAGACATATGGCATTGGAAGTTTATGTTGTGTGAATATTGCATGACATAGGAGACAACGTTTTATATCACAGTATATAGTAATATCACAGTAAATAATAATGAAAGACATATGGCATTGGAAGTTTATGTTGTGTGAATATTGCATGACATAGGAGACAACGTTTTATATCACAGTATATAGTAATATCACAGTAAATAATAATGAAAGACATATGGCATTGGAAGTATATGTTGTGTGAATATTGCATGACATAGGAGACAACGTTTTATATCACAGTATATAGTAATATCACAGTAAATAATAATGAAAGACATATGGCATTGGAAGTTTATGTTGTGTGAATATTGCATGACATAGGAGACAACGTTTTATATCACAGTATATAGTAATATCACAGTAAATAATAATGAAAGACATATGGCATTGGAAGTATATGTTGTGTGAATATTGCATGCAGCGTTTTCCCCAGAGGATTTAAAACACAATCATCACTTTTGGACGCGCTATAGTCAGACATTGTAAATGAGAAATGAATTTACTAATAAAGTGTGTAATGCTCGGTCTGAGATCGTTACCTTATGGGACGACATTGTTGTTGAGAAAACTATTATGATTTATTGCCAAAGCAGGCGCCTTTATCCGTCATTGATATATGAATACTTCGCACGCGAGTGAATATTAAATATCAATNACTTGTTGGGTGGTCGGTAGTCGAGTGGTAAAACACTGGTCTACCATTCCAGAGGTCGTGGGTTCAATTCCTGGCCGGGGCACTGGAAATTTCAGAAATGCTTAAAGTGTTTCCCACCCAACTAGAGATGTACTGGTATGAAACCCAGGTAATTCTCGCGTGTATCAGTGCTATACACTGAGCACGTAAAAGAACCAAGGGATCTATTCGCAAAGAGCTAGGGTATCGCACCCGGATTCCTTGTATCCCTAAAACTGTCTCTTATACCCGCTGTCCCTTCAGCAAAAACCAAAGGACCCCATTGGAAATAAGTGCTTGCACTTTCATGGGTTATCCTTGACTGTAAGGTCAAAATAAATACATACACAAAATAAATACAATATTTAACAGCATCCATAATTTTGCTGCTTTTTTTTTAAATAAAAATGGGTAAAAAAATATGTATCTTATATATCAAATCCAGGTCATTTAAAAGAGTATAATTACTCTTATCTATGATAGTACATGTATAGCAAATGCATACAGGGGAAACGAATATATTTAACTACTATACAACAATTTATCATCATATATTTTGAAACAAAATTTGTACAAAACATATTATTACCAATCTTGATGCTTGTTTTGCTCTATCTTTACAATGATTTAAATAGTTAAATGGACATGCTCATAAAAACCATGCGATAATATAAACAGAAAACAATCAAACCATCTATTCCACTTGCAATAGTCAAACATATTACTCCAATGCGTTACTAATTTGTTAGTTTTTGATCGACAACATGCTATACGATTCGAAATTACATTTTTCTATGAATATTCACGTACACAATCTTATCTTATTTTTTTGTTTTTATGATGTTAAGGTTCGTTGCAATATCAATTTTAATATGTAGAATATTCTATTCTAAAACTACTGCAGAATAAGACGAACTTACCCATACACATATATTTGATCGTTTAAAAAATCGTGTTTCTACTTAAATAAACAATTGTAAAAAAAAATATCAATGAGTAACTTGGCGTAATAGGCATACGTCGTCGTAAGCCTGGCATTTTCGGAATCGATATGTTCTTCTGCTTGTTAACGAGATTATACGTTACTCATTATTTAAATGTTAAATTTGCAAATATGTTGCTAAAAAGGTTTATCATAAAGAAAACAGTTTTTCAATGTAAATATCATTATGTGCCAAAGCAAAGAAATTGTTTGTGTTAATTATCTTCGGACATTCAAATACTATCTGATACAGACATCTGAAACTGTGCACACATGCGTACGATTATTTGCCAAAGGATAAGCCTCTACATACCAATACGCATCTAAAAAATTGACGGTGGGTAAATAAATCATGTTTACGATAAATCCACGAATTGTCCATACGGTTGTATTATTGAGGTTTTGGCAAGATTTTGATATCATAAGACTACCATTGTATATCGGATATTTAATCAGCAAAACACACTTCCCGTGTGTGACAGACGATGAGTTATCTAGCTGACACTTGCTCTGTTTGCTTTGTTAAGAGATATAATTGAAATGAGATAAAAAAAATATGAAAACAGCACTGGCCTGGCGTTGACCTTTCTTTTCAATAAATTGAAAGGACATTCCGTGTAAGCCTAATGAAACGAATAAGGTAGTATTTAAACAAAGTGGCGTTTTGTAAAATTGTTTGAATAATGCAAAACAATTCTTTATCAAATATTCCAATCTTCTGCATTTTAATATACTAATTAGAAAAATGATATTATACTATTCGAGCATGTGTCATTACAGACAAAAGGCAAATAATGAAACTCCCAAATTCGAAATTTCAACCCTGCTTTAAAAATGATAAATAATTTTAATATGAGGATTAAACGATAAAATAAAAAGACTCTTTTCATGTTTTTATTTTATGTATTGTAATGTTACGTTTGTGTACACCGTTATGATGTTCTGTTTTCGTGCGTTATACATTTATGTATCGAAAGCTTACTTCAACGCCCGAGGTTTCAAAACCCTATTACAATTAAACACATATTATACCCATAAGAAGAATGCTTGCATAAAGATGTAGTTTGCAAAGCAGAAATATCATATTGCGTTCTTCTGAATTTATATCATATTGTTTTTTAAATGTAAAATGTTAGTTTGTCGACAACAAAAACTGCAACACCTAACTACGTGACGTATTACCAAATTTTGAACACATCATGATTCGTCATTTCAATTGAAGTGAAACTATAATAATATCGAAGCGACTATTTTCACTCAGAAGCATTCTTTACATACTTAGATATGTGACAGATATTTGTCAGATTGCGACTGGAAATGTGTAAAATAGCACGACCAATGCAGATAACTGTCAGTCAAGCCAAACTAGTGTTGATGGAGACATGATTTATGTTCGCGCTTAGAATACTGTGTAAAGCAAATGTCATCAATTTCGTTACAACTAAAACATATACTTTTTGGAGAAAAAGTCATTTTTATATTTTCTATAAAGTACCAAATTCCTATCGCACTCGATTTCTAGCAAGAATCTTCAAACGGGCAAATAAAAACATATAATATAACAAAATCATTCTAAAAGGCGATACATTCAGATTGTATGAAAGTATTCAATTCTTCTTTTGTTTTAGACATGTTCTCAAACGTGTTGATTATGCATGTGGTAACAAAAAGTAACTGCTTTATAATTTAACCTTATTACGAAACATAACGTACAATGTAATATGCACATTTAACGTAATGGCATAAGTTGTAACGTAGTGGTAAACATGATGTAAAATGCATGAACCTTCATACACTGTTCATAGTTAAACATAATTATTATGTAAAGAAATACAAACACACATCTCTACTATCTTATTTTGTGCGTACCCTGCCAGTTTATGATAGCTCGCAAACTAAATGTTCTTAGTTTATTGCTTTTTTTTATTCGAAGACACATTGACTGGCTATTTCAGAATTAAACAAAATAAAGCAACCCCTCAAAGTATGTTTCCGTGTTTATGTAAAAAAAAAACACATATAACGCGCACTATAATGTATTTAAATATTAAAGTATTATGAATTCATATTGTTCCAAAATGACAATTTTCCTGCAAATGTCGTTGAATCATTCAATATGGATATGAAGATGTTTACTTCCATGGTTGGCAACGTGAACACACCATATTTTGCTTAATGTGGAGTATTCTTGTCGATGCTGGTATGATGATGGACTTAACCCCTCTGTTAAAATATCAATGTCAGCTTACATTTCACTATGTCTGACTTAAGCAACCATCATACAATCATATTTATCCCTGAATTCCTTACAACAATGGTCGTGTGTCAACAAACATTTTCATTGAAAAACGTTGAACCTAACTTAACTTTTGCTTTCTCAAATAATGTATAACACTCATAAAGTTCTGTATATAATAAACGTTAAAATATTTTCTGTTAGCTTCAGTGTCAAACTTGCATTAGAGGTGAAACAATATAACCCATTTTAGCAAGTACATTCCATTTGTTGTCCGTAGTTGCAAACACCTTTTGTATATTGTTGATATGGATCAGATAACCTTAAGTTATTTCAAAAGGGATACGCAATGCCTGTTTCTGTTCTTGTCACTAATAGTTCTTCGACACCCGTTCAACAAAACAATTGTGTGTGAATAAATGTGTATTGAATACATTTTCTACAAATCTGCCATTGTTTAATATAGTTTAAAGACAAAAGCGTGAATTGACATAATTAAAACTTAAATCATTATAATTAAAACACAATAACACATACGTTGATGAATGATTTTAATTTCGAATGGAACTCATCCATTACACAAGAAACTTATTATTTAGCAAAAGTAAACAATATGCTTAACTTCCTTCGAGTAACACTTTTTTCATTCACAATAATTGCCATCCCGCATGAATAAGTGAATGGTATTAAAAAAAATCCATATCCTCAATACAAATTACCAGTCGAATGGTACCATTTATAGTTTCATTACATCCATCATTTCTATACAAAACCAACAACAAACAAACGACCTGCTTAAAATTGTTTGTAATATTGGTCAGATTTCTGACATTCAAATTGATCTATTGAACAATAACCATTCTTGCAATTAAAGTTGGGTTTAAACGTGAGGAATATGTAATTCAAATTGCAAAAATATACACTTTATGGTTTATTATGTTGTTGCCTCCTATATTTAATCGTTTTACTGTATTATCTGCGTTCTTACAAGTATGCAAAACAGGTGACAACACTTAAACATATATCCATTCACATTTAATTATCCCACGAAAATTAAATGAGTAAACAGAATACTGAACGTTCAAGGATTACTTCCATTAAATATCATATAAACTTAAACAAGTTACAGTAACAATAATCAATCCGGCTTAACAAGCAGTTAATGTATTTGCTTTGTCTGTGTCTATTCGTGTTGGATAGACAGATAGATTTATTTCAACATAAAATGCATAGATTTACATGGCAGCATGTTATATACACACAATAAGTAATAAAAACAACCTGCATGTATAAACAAAGCCATGTCAATCGACATTATACGTTAAGAGTTGCACAATAAAGGGTTTGCAATTAAACCCTTATTTCCATTGTGGTCCTTTAGTTATAATATTGTATGACATAGGAGACAACGTTATATATCACAGTATATAGCAATATCACAGTAAATAATAATGAAAGACATATGGCATTGGAAGTTTATGTTGTGTGAATATTGCATGTAACGTTTTCCCCAGAGGATTTAAAACACAATCATCACTTTTGGACGCGCTATAGTCAGGCATTGTAAATGAGAAATGAATTACTTATTAAAGTGTGTAATGCTCGGTCTGAGATCGTTTCCTTATGGGACGACATTGTTGTTGAGAAAACTATTATGATTTATTGCCAAAGCAGGCGCCTTTATCAGTCATTGATATATGGATACTTCGCACGCGAGTGAATATTAAATCGCAATTAACGTATCAACTGCTTTGTTAGAACGAGATTCGTGTAATATCCCATAATGCCACGCAACATACGGATACCCCCAAGTGATTGAGCTATTGCTAAATGGTACAGTATTGAAAATTATCAAAGACATAATTACATACATTTTGATTATCTCTTTCTCATCAGTCTTAAAAGGGACAACCTTTTTAAACTTAAAATTAATCTATAATACAGATGGCATCGGCCTTTTTATAATAGTAATTATCTCGAGGAAGTAAGTTTAATAGCAGTTATTGTTTAAAAAACAATTGTAAGTCTAATTTACCTATAACCACTGAAAATCTCTAGACTGATTTTTACAATCACAATCTTAAGATCACTCAGGTTTAATCATTTGTCTTGGGGCTTAGTAAATACTAGACAATGTCTTAAAGGTAGATTAAACCCACAAGACATTGGAGATACTCATCGGTGTACAAACGTAATGGTAAAGTATAGCGTATTTTTATTTGATTCTGTGCTCAGATTTCTAATATCCGCCATTGTGTTTTCCATGTCATCTTTCCGAGTCAATTACGTAAGGATTACAAAATAAAAAGATAAGGCAACAGAACAACATATTAGGAATCCCTCTAAGAACACTATTCTACAGTACATCTTCAACAGTTTTGTATTTGAAGGAGCATTCATTTTTGTGTTCACCTTGTTTAGGAAATCATAATTGAGTTTCCGTGTTGTTGTCACCGCGACCTTTCGAGACTGTTGGTGCTAACATATAGGTTAATTTAAACCTACTCTTTTTGCTTTTTGCTCACGGTTCGAACAACGACGGTAATCACTATTGGTAGGCAAGTATCGGCCCCTACACACAACGTTTAAAATCAACCGTTATGGCACATATTAATTAAAATGCAACATGGCGCTGGAATGTTAATTTATTTACCCATTTAATACCATACGCATCATTAAGAAAAGATTACGGGCATAGCACGTCTTAAAAATTACCAATATGAAAATAATTATCCAATGCATTTACACGAAATTGTGTTTATCTTCTAATACAATGGAAGATCTTTCAGTAAGTGAGAAAATGTGCACATGTTTAAATCCCAAATGCGTTCATAAAACTATTTATTTTCTCACTTTATTGAAAGATAAATTTACGGTTTTATCCCCAAGGCAAACATCTATGTATTAACTGTAAATCATAACGAATTAACCTATATTATTGCAATAGAGATTTCTAGATGATTTTCAATAAAGTTAGTTTATATTTGTTAACATATGGAGGTAATGAGCATCTCGCATAAAATATAAACATTTCCGGAACAAAGCACACCTATTTCTTATGTTAAACACGTTTAAGCAATTGTACAATCCGATTCGACAAAGAGCATAATTATTGCACAAATAATATACGAAAGGGTAGTAGGGATTTTCATTCATTTTAAACCAGTAATGCTACGCAATTAGTTTACAGAGTATAGTATATACAATTATTCATAGCCTACTAAATACCGGTGTAATTTGTTTTCTTCACTATTTAAAAAAAAAAAACACATACAAACATTTTCTGCCACATTCAACAAATGAAATCATGTTGACAAGAAGGTATTCAGCGGATACTTGTAGTTATTTATTTCTTTTTTCATCGCGCCTAAAAAAGTTCGTGTTGAGTTGCTATGGTGTATCAAAAGTAATTAAATAATAATTAAATTGAATGGTTATTATAGTTTATGTTTTTTTAATTTAAAATGCGATGATATTAGGCAAATCTTAACTTAAACTTTTATGAAATAGTCTGGGCTTAAAATGTGGAATTGCTCCCCGTCGACCGGTTTAAACCCATTATGCTTTATATCGACCGTTTCAAGAATTAACCATGATATAATGTTTAATGTCGTATCGTATGTTTTGTCTGGTATTGTAAAGGCAATTGAAACAAAGGCCATTAGTTATTTGCCTTTAGTAATAGACAAGCGGACACAGATGTATAACTGTTTATCCCTTAATTTGCTGGAGTTTTACTAGTTATAAATAAATGATATTATTTGCCAGTTAATTTGATAACTATAGCGATAAAAACCATGCACTTCTTAATTTTACCCGTGCATTTCGTGAACACATGCTGCTCGTAAAAGCATTCAATGCTGATAATGTTTATTTGTGTTATCATGATATGGCGTGATTACGCGTATCGTATACATAATATTTTGATATACACTTCAATAAAATTACAGTTTGTGAAAGTCGGGCTCTTGCCAATGAGTGATACATCAATCTGCTCAATGTTCAATGATATAAACGATAAAACGTAGATTGTTTGCCGGTACAAAAAGTGTTATTGCAAAGGTAATATATATATTTCGATGAAATTCAAGTAATCCGCAGATTTTTACAAAAGTATTATCTTAAAGGTTAAAAAGATGTGAGAATATAGCCATTGCTATTCCAAACATGTCATTGCATCAATGGAGACAATTATCACTTCGGTGATATTCTGTATATTTTTTCGAGTCGTCATATGCAATTCACCAGTGTGTTCTTGAACGGATAATACAAACTATAAAACGAAATTAAAAATAATACTTCAGTGTTTTGCAGTTCCGTTAGGATTGCAAAGTCTGTCAAACTGGAATATTTAAGTTCAATCGATCAAGCCCTACCTCCAAAACTCATCGAAAACTAATATAAGCGTTGTTTTGTCTAATGAATATCATACTAAAATTAACAAAATAATGACGCATTTGAAATATATTATTCAAACCGTTTACATACATATAGTTAATTGTGTATTTTATATATTTTTTTCATAGAAAGAGGGCTCTGTTTTTTTCGAAGTTTTGGTTTTGCAAGTTTGTTTCCTGTGATCGTCGATTGTTAGTTTATACTATTCCACTTAGCATAGTGTTTTTAGATATTAAATGTAATGACGGTTTCAAAATGAGAAATTATCAAGTCCTTTTACTGAATACGAAAACAAAACTATTGTAATTTTAAGTGATACATTACTGCAGTATGTTTTCCAAACATAACATGTTAAAATGGATATACTTTTCTTTAGGATGTCTTTAACAATTATTGGTGTCTATTGTATTATTATTTGGCTCGTAGTTATAACTGCTACTGGGTCTAGTAGGTCTGTTTAAAACCGCATTTACCCCTTTTGTAAATAGCATACGTGCGTAGCGTCTATAGAAATAAGTGACCGAGGAATTTCGTATTATCACATGGTGTGACCCAACATTACCTACATATTCAAAAGAAAATCAGGGTATTGTTGTTTGTTTAATCGGCCATTAATATAAGACAAAGGTTTCTCATTAATGACTCATCGAAATAAATGCACTTTCGGAAACAAGTTAATATGTTATTTATCTTTCTAATCCAGTAAAACATGGCATGATTTGATTTGATATGTTCATTACGAGTAAACACGCCCGTGCATGACAATATACTATATTTCAATGTAAGAAATGATAAAAGCGCCGTTTCTGTCAATAGATGATAATCGTTTTCTCTACAACAGTGTCGTCTGATAGGGAAACGATGTGAAACAGCAATCCATAGTGTATACAGTAATTCATTATTCTTTCGAATTGGATAACGTACACGTGCCAAAATAGAGACTTTATTATTAAAAAATATTCGGCAAACTACATTTATTGATAACTAAAAATCCAAGCGGTAACGGTAGCATCAACAAAACTGTCTTAGGTTATTCGTTTGCCATGCTTTATGATGTTTTAATAAATCAATTTTTACATGTTAAATGTCGTTTTTACTCATTTAATGTTTCCTTCATCAAGGTGCAGAATCAACGGGGTTTTCAGTGGTTAAAGCACGGGCTGGACAGACCGTTCACACACGGTTAAGAACTATATTTTGCAAATATCTCAAGTTATTGAATTACATCTGCAAACATCTTTAGTGCATAAAAGACAGCTGCTCTTGCAATTTGTGCCGCTATCTTTAGATTTAAGAATACATCATTGAATACGTCTGAAATAGTTGCAAAAATTTCACCTTGCGTGAAGCACAACCATGTACATGAATGCTGTACACACCGATTTTTTGGCCAAGAACATAGGCTTATTTGATATAGTAGTTCTACGAATTTCACATTGCCATAAGCAAAAAACAAAACTGTCTTTTATCCACTAGTTGACATTCTTTAGAAAAATTGTTTACAAATGTTATTTAAAAAAAGCACCACTTACCGGTCTGTTTACATCGATTGACGTATATTTGTGAACCCCACAAAGTCACGTGATCCTGCACCCTGTTAATGGTTCTCTTCCGGTGATGCTTCTGGACATTGTTTACTCAATATAATAAAAAAAATGATTGCATATGACAACCATATAATAGGAGAAGTAACCACAAATTAAACCATAACTCGGCCTTTTTTGCAAATGTGTATTGAATTTTCCACGCAATTGATGCCAAGTATTGCAATAATAATAATTATTCCACCCATATTTTTGAATTTTGAATGCAGCGATCTGACGAACTTTTATAGTTTATAAACACCGTTGAGCACTTGGGTCTTCCTTGTTTCTGTATAATAATACAAAGTGGATTGTTGAATGGAAAAGTTCCATTTTGGAATTAAAACCATTCACTCACTTATTTATAATCATTAATTAATGGTGTTTAATTATTTCAATTGGTCTTCAAATTATGACAAATTTTGCTTAGGTATACCTATATTACAAGATTACCCATTGTGCTTGATATATCATATTGTAATGTCTTTATTCACAATCTGTTTGTTAATTTTATTTCGGAAAGCCTGTAGTTATAAGAACTAAAAGCATTGAGAATTGTATGTGACATACCTTCAGGAAGTACTGTAAAGGTCAGAGAAAGACAAATTAAGTGTATTGCTATAACGGGCTATACATATCCTGTAATTGCATAAATAGTCGTTACAGTACTCACGGATGTTTGAACATGGTATATAAGTAAAAAATGTAATTATTAAGGAAAAACATATTAACACTTTATTTAATAAAAGAGATAGAATGTAGACTTACGTTGCAAATGTTAACATGAATACGTTTATATTTACACACGAATATTGATGTAGTATATAAGAGGCTTGTTTGTATAGGATGTGCGTGTCAGTCCGACATGTTGCAATCTTTTATGGATTGATATTTGTATGTCTTTCAAGGGGCAAATTTATTACTTTACTTAATAATACGTTGCCTGCCATGTGACAAAAGATTGCATGATTCAAAGACATTATCAGTGCAATTGCTGATTTGTAACGTCCTACATATGTGTCAGTGTTATGCCAGTAAAACAAAAACTTCCCTTGAGGGTTTTGTAGTGTGCATTTCCGGTTTCATTTCGTTTATCAACACGCACACATATGTTGAGTTATTTTTTGTATTGTTATATTATTTATTTATAGATTGTCAGTTTGTCTGCGCAATTTATCACAGGTCGTTAATTAAGAAAATAAACTTTGAGTTTAACATCAACACGATAATTACATGTTTCTCAAAAGAAAGCAGTATATATGAAACTAGTTTGTAATTTTTTAATAGTTTAATGATTAATATACATTTAAATATTAACAGTGCAAAGTGGGCGGTTGTACATCTTTCTTCCACTATATTACAAATCATGCCAAAACGAATTAGTATTAAATAACCGTAGTATTTATAAATGGATAAGGAAATAGAACTTCAATACATAGCCGATACTATTTTGTTATCTCATGATTTATATATTTTTACAATTTATCAGCTCACACTTACATAAAACTTAACTTCTTAACTATATTTCAGAGAATGTATGCTTTTCTTTTTAAAAACATTTTTTTTTAATTGTTTAATAGGTTCGTTTACCGATACACTGTTAGTAATTGCGTTCTAAGACAATATTCCGCATGGGTGGAGATAAAAGACCTTACTCTCCAAAATGACACTTTAAGTGCAAACCACCTTTTAGCATTTGCTTTGCAAAGTATTCTAAGCACGAACATTAATCATGTCTCCGTCACCACTAGTTCGGCTTGACTGACAGTTATCTGCATTGGTCGTGTTATTTAATACATTGCAAGTTACGAACCGGCAAATTACCTGTCGGATTTAATAGTTATTCAGTATTTTCCACTCTTATTAGTGAAACTCGCCGCCGTATTTCTATTATCTTTAGATTGCAAATTGTTGTTTTTACGATGTCAACCATACATCTCATAAAAAAAAACAATCTACGATATAATTGGTGAATACAAGTATAATAGATAATAATGGATATATGTCGTGTTGATCGCTTCTTAATACGAATCGAGCAAGCCTTGCTCCAGTTTAATAAAATGTAAAGTGGATTGAATTTAATATGGTATTTACCAATCATAACTTCACTGTATAGAGATATAGTTTTTCGTTTTACAAGAATAATCTAACAACATCGTTACAGCATTGCACATGGCACCAAGTCCCATACAAATATTTAAAACATTTTAGGTGGGGATTAAGGAGTTGTTTGTTTTTTCTTATACTGCATAAAATAATGGTTAAATAATATAAAATTGACATTAAGGCCGTTTAGCATACTGTATGTCTTATATTTTGGTTGAGATATATTAATTTTGTTGACTGTGTTTTCTGTTTAATTTGCTTTGGAAAATCACGTGGTTTCATTTGTTTTACACAATTGAAATAAAAAATAGGAATGTGCTATCAAAATATATGCCGATTTATGAGCACCTGTAGTAAGTAGCATACAATTAATTGAAAAAGACAAAACCGCATGTAATAACATTTAAGAGGTATGGCATTAAATCAGTTATAAAATGTTTTTGTTTTTTTCATTCCAGTTATAATAAATACTATGTCCATTTTACCGATCTATTTTGAGATCAATCCAGTAGAATTTTGATAAACAGTACACCATGAGTAAATTAATACAATATCTGCACTGTCTTTGGAATTGCAAAACATAGCTCATGTAGTTCATATATCCGGTTTACAATGAACCCCGTTAAAGAACAGATAGGTGTTAAAACTAAACAATATGCACGAAAACACGATATGTGTTAGTTCGGCTATTTAAACTAAATAGTGGGGTATACCTATCGGAAAACTTGTCTGCTGCCAATATCTTTGTGCGCTCGTATATGTATACTAAACTAAATAAAGCTTCATATATTCAACGAATTATTGTGTGAAGCCAGTATGCTAAACCATTCACTCACGCTTGGGAAACATCTCATAGTTCTGCTATCTGCCGAGAATCAAACGAACGCTTAGATCACTAGGCTGATGGAATATTCAGGAATAAGACAGATAGCAATTGAAATAATCTTTCGTTCTGAAGATTCTATTAAGATAAAGACACCGCAACATTATAGGTTAAATAATGGCATCACATATGATTGTGACACAAGTAAATTTTCGTTGTCCATTTCTTTAATGCCACTTAATTAGGATGAAATACATAACAAATATACATTGGAAACAATGCAACAAAACTACAAAAATACAATTAGATATGAGTATGATGAAACAATGTTAATAAAACAAAAACATACTTAATCATATACATTGACTAAACATGTTGATACATATTTATTATACATTTTGTTGAATTTAAATTAGAGTAATGCTGTTATGATATAACTGTGAACAAATACTTCTCTGTCAACGACAACTTTTATTCGGATCATCCGAAATTTTATTTAGAAATTAGCTTTAAATGCCAAAGCATCATACAAATGCCAAAGCATCATACATCATCACTTATTTAAAATAAAATGTCCGCATTTTAAGTTTTGGATTCATTATTCTAGGAAAATAAATTATTTTCATAGAATAATGAATCGAAAACTTAGGATACGGACACGCGTATTTACATTTCAGAAATATTCGTTGCACTCATGTACTCATATTTTAAACCCTTATTTTAAAAACTAACAAATACAATTTATTAAAAAAAGACCCATTTATAAGAGATTCGGGTAAACAAGTGTACGCGGTAATATGAAGTATTTTACACTGCTATGAACTCTGACCAGATATTCAATTACATCAAGAGTGTGATGAACGTAATAAAATGCCTACTACACTGCACCCTTATGTTACAATCAGGTTCAATTAAGTAAAAAGTATATTGAATATCGAATGAGGTAATCACACAATAGCAAAGCTATCAATATATTGCACTGCCTTGTCATTGCATATTGAGAAGTGATACATACGTACAAACATCAAACGACGGAAACCTAGGGCATATATACACGTACTACATACACTGTAAATATAGATAACTTTCGAATATTATCTGTTATAAAATTTAGGTTTTCATCTGATTCATGAAATACGTTTGAAATACTATTATACCTCATTTATTTGTCCGCCTGCGAGCCTTGTTCACATAAAGGGACAAAATTAAACGGAAAACATGTGATAAATGTAAAGCTATACGAATGAAAAACAAATATCTTTTTAACAGACAAACGGCGTTGAAATTAATAGTGAGACGACATGCTCTTCAATTACTACAGACACGCAAATTAAACATTGGGAATAAAATGCAAATATGTTTTATGTAATGTTATGCATGACCGCTATACTTTAAGTCTAAGGGCAAGGATGCAACGGGTGGTATTCTGTATAGCCCCTGTCTCTCCGTACAGCTTCCCCTGGGTGTTCATAGGTTCTGGCCATACATTTTCCCTAAGATGTTGGTGGTCAATACATTCCTGGATTATGAACTCAGTTGTTTGGCTTCTAAACAAATAATGTTAGAGACGACACGATTAAGAATCCAAGTGCACTAATCAAAATCAGCTCAGGATTCATTCTGTATGCGTTAAGTCAACACTGATTTGGCCCAGTACTGCAGTGCGATATTATAGATCAGCATTAATTATTTTTAAACAAAAGCGAATCTTAATCGATCTCAGCAATAAAGGGCAACAAATCAGATCAGCATTTATTTAATATGAGTTAAGTCAATGCTGATCTGGCTCTGCACTCCAGTGCGACATCCCAGATCACTGAAGTTATTTCTAAATGCAACAGTATCTAGCGAAAACAAAAGCTCAGCATTGATACTTTATGAGTTAAGTCTATGCTTATCAGGCACATCACTTCAATGGGACATAACAAATTAGCTGATGTTAATGTTGTTTGCTGAGCATTAAGACAACTTTATGGACCCTCTGACCCTTTTATTTGAAATGCCGATTTTAATCTTACATCGTGACACTCTTCCCCGTTCCTATTGTTTCTTCACAGACGAATAGATAAGCACTGACATTCATTTAACTCAAACGCTCCCTATACATGACAATTAAACTTCAGTCGACTATCGGCAAGATACTTGCGGGTCTGTTCAATATATCTTCATTCTGCTATTTAATTCGTTATATTTACTTAAATGCATGTATATCATTTATGATATTTATTTTAATTGACACTATTATTATTACTTCATAGTATTTCCATATATATGTTTCTGTAGCATTGATTGAAGTATATATATGAGCATGGCGTTGCAATTACGTAATAAGTTAGTATCTATTTCAGAAATGGACCTTGCCATTCTCGTTGGGTGGTTGTTTCTTTGCTTCGATGCAGATAATTGAATATGTTTATTCCGCTGTTATATTTGTTCATTGATTAAACTTAGATTGATTGAACAGTGCGACAATCTAACTCTACAAGTATTTTAAAAAACGTTGGTCACTCAATCCTTCATTGGCGATATGTGTATTGCCATTCTAAAATGTTATAGTGTATACATGCACTGTGCATTTTGAGATTATTTGGTGACAAGGAGGGACGTTAATCATGTGTTGCAACAAACTAGAATCCACAATTCTTTGAATTGATCGCAGCTTTATTAACGTGTTTGTGTTAAATGTCGTTTGTATGCATTGTGTTGTATTTAAATGTTTATTGATCAAGTCAAGGACAAAAGAAAAATACAATTACATCCTGAAAATATTGCTGCAGATTAATAATTCATATAAATTTAATGATTAAGGAGACTTCATTCTTAATTTGTATCTTTAACTTGTTGTAAACAGTTAATGCCTATAATTCTTAACCCATTTATGCCTAGAGTCTAGAAAAAAATGCCTTGGCAAACAGCTTAGACCCAGATGAGACGCCGCATTATACGGCGTCTCATCAGGGTCTGCGCTGTTTGCTTAAAGGAATTTCCGTAAGAAATATGCTAAATATAGAAATAAATATACTAGACATCACTAATTTGGAAATAAATTGATCCAATTTAGAAGGATGGGAGAGTCCACTCGGCATAAATGGGTTTAATTGTCAGCTGGCGATCATATTTGTCTGTTATATGAATGCTTGCATGCGTTTAGTGAGTTATTGAAACGTAAGCTCTGACAACTAACTGACTAACTTACTGATCGCATTAATAGTTAAGGTCATCTTTGAGGTCATCCACGATAATTTCAGGCTAGTTATTGGATTGGAGACGAAGGAAAAACATTAGACGCAACCGAAAGCATGAATACTATTGTTCAGCTTATTTTGAATATATGCATATATGAAAAAAAAAGACAAGGTAACGAAAAAACCATCTTTGTTGTACACGTCTGAATTGGGTTACATAAAGCGCCTTTCATTATCATAATGTAAATTATTAAAAAGGGCGGTACTTACTAAATCACTAAGTACGAATAGCAAGTCTCGAAATGAAGAAATTTGGAATGTATTACTTGTATCTTTTTTATTAATACCAACATGTAGTTATTTTTTTCAGCAACTGGTACCCGCTGTCTAAGTTGTGCATCCATGCCTAGCAGTGTCCCATGTGGTACCTCTACAACCTGTTCAACTGGGCAAGTAAGTATTGCAATCAGTATTGCAGTCCTTAATAAAATAATAACATATTACAATATCAGTTGAATGGTGGTGTTATTTTACATTTGGCATGGTGCTGTATAAACGTATTATTGTACCATATGTCAATCAGACAATGCGAACACAAACGTGATGCGAACCATTTTGGCTTCCAGGAATGCTATGCTAAGTACGTGTTGAAACAGGATGGAGCGATAACGTACGAATTAGGTTGTCAGGATAGTAAGGTATGTATTACAGTTTATAATAATTGATTTAGGCCTACCATATACACACAACTCCGAATGGAACATGAAATGATACAATGACCAATGGAAAACGGTCTACTCTTTTGACTGATTTTGCAAAAGCCTTTGAATCCTTATAATATTTACCAAGACTAATGGCGTCTTTATTTTATTTTAAGTAAGTGTTAATATTGCCGCCATGGAAGTTCTGTTTCTTGGGAAAGTCAATTGAACTTTGGCCAATGATTTGCTTTAACCGTTTCCCTAATTATAATATGTATTATATAACTATTGTCGTGTTGTATGCATTGTCTTGTATTGCGTAGGCAATTGGCCATGTGCCTTACTTAAAGACAAATTACCTGTTATCTTAATACGGTTTTTGGAATTTCACTATCCCTACATGTATACACAATGTTACAGACATGTCCCGGTCAGATGGGTACCCATCTTTTAATTGGCAAGCGTGCGGCTGGCGATGACGAAATATGCCATAAATGTTGCAAAGGAGATATGTGTAATACAGGCACACTTTGTTCAGGTATGCGTGAACCTAGATTATAATATTGTCTTTGCAATCTACCGCCAATCGAAATAAAACAAAACAACGCACTCTCAAATTTCTTAACAAATTACGTGCGTGGATCCTGTTTCATAGGCAGAGGAAAACAATCCCATATTCTTTGCTAGTTTTTGAGAGGCTTTACCGGACTTCATTGTGAAGCGGGTTAGAAAAAACATCCAAATATGATATAAGTGATATGTCTACAATTGCATGGGCAGTATACATGGTCGATACGAAATAAACAGGCATATTTCTTTAACTGCCAACATTAAACTTCTTTAATTTAGGTGTATATAAGTTTATCGCTCTAAAATTTAAGGCGTTGAGTTTACTACCTATATAGTTAGATGAAGTCGGATAGTAGAGGTCTGCTTTTTTTGCCCCCACGAGCGTTTTGCCTGTGGGATACTCAAAACCAGTGTAAATTGAAATACCTCGTGAACATATATATACATATATAACACGCTTCCTAGACCGCATTGTTTCAGTCGATTCGATGTTTCAGTCACTACGACAACGGAGGCAACGACAACGACGATGCCAACAACAACGGCGGGTCTGTATTTGTTATCATGGGTTAGATAACTTTTGCACTATATAGGATTGACAGAATATTCGGGAACGAGGCTTATTCTAAAACAGATGTTTAACAAAATAAATTTAGATGTAAAACTGAAATCACTATAATAACACATGTGCAATCGGTGTTGCATGCAACACAAAGATGAATATAGTTGAAAATACTAAATCGTACGTGTATAAGTGTGCTTTTGGGTTAATACCGATAACTAATTTTAACAGTAAAGTGAGGAAATATATATGTTCACGAAGATTTGTATTTTTTCACTTTACTAATACAAATATTTCAAGGTAATGTCCTGAAAGCAAAAAGAAATTAATTAAATAGTTTTTATTATTTGTGTTCATATAAGTATGTTGTAAGTGTTGTGTAGGTGTTATTTTCTCTTTGATTCTGTGTAATTAGGTTATGAAATCAATGTTCCACTCCATGTTGGATTTCGTTAGTTTCCGTGGATTTAAAAAGTTATATATTAGGACGACCTCTTGTTTTGAGTGGTCTTAGAAGGGACTTTATATTTACCTATAAAAATAATATTCACAAAAGGTCACGGTCACATTGAATGCTGTTGTTATATCGTAAACAAGGCGCCCAAATGAATTGTCGATATGATCCTTAAAATACAAAACACTCGAAGATGTACAATGGAAGAGTGTTCTGAAAGGGATTAAGCGAGTGAATATTGTGTTGTATTCTGATTTTTTTTACGAAATTGCAACTTATTTTATTTGAAAGGAGGCCTGGGAAACACAAAAGCGGATAATTTGCATAATGAGCGCCTAATCTGAATTCATATACTCTCGCTGAAAAAAACGTATATACCAGCTCAAATGTCTTGTGTGATTAAATAATTCCCTTAAGAGTCCGGTAGTCACATATACCCAAGACGACGAAGAAAACCGTAACTTCGATATGTATTTTAAGAGAAAATATTTCAAACCATTTTATGCTAAAAAACTGATTCAATATTTTTTCTGTCCAGGGTGTCCACCATTCCCAGACGATTGTCCCAACATAGGAAGCTGCATAGACGTCGACGACAATTTCTGTCCTATCTGCCTATGTACTGGTAAGGTTAACTTAACAATCTTACTTTATTTTCTTAAGTTGAAGAAACGTTTACGATTCTTGAAAAGCAAGATACTTTTAGATAAACTGCTGTCACCCTCTTGAAACCCTTTATATAAGTTAATGAACCAAAAGTTTATGCATACCTTGCGTTATCCTATATTAGTTGCTGTTACCCTTTTAAAGCCCTAAACATAAAACAATCAACCAATAGCTTATGCAAAATATATGAGTTGCCTTGCGTTATCATATATAAGTTACCTTGCGTTATCATATATGAGTTGCCTTGCGTTATCACAAATTAGTTGCCATGCACTTGATTCCAAATAAGCAAATGTGAACTTTGCCATCATATTGTATTACGTACTTGAACCACCCTTTCGGTCGGTTGGTCGGTTGGTATGACTCGATGCACACATGTACTCGGTATCTGAGTGCTCTGAATATCAAATTAACAGCTATATGTGTCGTGTTCTGAGAAAATTGGGCAAAATGCTTGTGCGTAAAATTTCATCCTAGATTAGCCTGTGCAGTCCGCACAGGCTAATCAGGGACGACAATTTCCGCTTTTTTGGAATTTTTCGTTTAAATGATGTCTCTTCTACGCGAAAATTTAGTTTAGGCGGAAAGTGTCGTCCCTGATTAGCCTGTGCGGACTGCACAGGCTAATCTGGGATGACCCTTTACGCACAAGCATTTTGCCCAGTTTTCTCAGAACACGACACATATTGTTTTAGTATGTTAACATGCAAAACGTAATTTGTTTAGGTATGTCTTGCCTTTATTTGGCCGAGCAATGTGCCCTTAAACTTACGCAATTTTCGGATACTAACATCATTTTACATGTGTACTTTGTATCGCAAACTAGTCTCTAAGGGAATGCGTATCAGCATGAAACTGTATAGATCTATTTATTATACCATGATAATGTGCATGACGTTATTTGTGTTCATATCGCGATATTATTTGAAGCGTTATGTGATATGATTTAAATGCCTAACATGA
Organism: Dreissena rostriformis; assembly: GCA_007657795.1. Classification (NCBI taxonomy): domain Eukaryota; kingdom Metazoa; phylum Mollusca; class Bivalvia; order Myida; family Dreissenidae; genus Dreissena; species Dreissena rostriformis. The sequence goes on from VMBQ01001502.1 coordinate 75,313, forward strand.
TTGGACATGTGTACTTTGTGTCAAAAACTGATTACTTAGTTTTCTACGCATCAACCTGAATTTTTAAAGATTAGTTGTTTATATTATGTCAAAGTGCAAGCGACTGTTTTCGTGTATGTTGCGTTTTTATTTGCAAAATGATGTGCCTTAACCTTACGCAACTTTTGTATACTTACGTCACTGAGCATGTGAAATTTGTGCCTCAAACAGTTTTCTGTGTATCAAAACAAAACTTTATGGAATGTGTTCGATATACTATGAAGTTTTACAAGACATTCATATTGTCCATGTTACTCTATTTGTGCCGATGTAAGTTCCATTGAAGGTAGGTAATTAATGCCATAAATTCACGTGACGCTTTTAGAATGTGTGTGTCAAGACAAGAGCGACACAAGTTCAAGATTAATTTACTAATAAACATTCAACCATTTTGAAATGACCCATTGTGGGATTATTTATCAACTTTAATGACTGTTCTAGTTATATCAATATTTGGTCTATTTAATTCGATTATGAATTTCTGATAGAAAGCTTTGACAGATTCTATATGCAATAGAAAAGAGAATGATGTGCATTCAAAATGCAAAAACAATACAGTGATAATTTGAAATGTACATATCTAACAAACTAGTGCAGGATTGAATTACGAATCTTTTAATCTAAACATCTACATATATAAAGAAAGGAAAATCACATTCTAAGTCAAAAGGGTGAATATCAGCGTCTTCACAAATTGAAACATATAACACTGAACTATGCAGTAACGGCATGTGTAATGTGTACAATACATATGACAAACCGTGCGATAAAATAAGTCCATATAAGTATTATATTAAATGTGAGCGATCGTGAATATATGTATTATCTTCGTTTACTGCGAAGTAAAAATCGTCCCAAAAGCAAATAAATATTAAACCTTTATTCAAGTCAGCGATTTTGTTTTCTTTTTTAAAATATATACATCATATTTATTGTTGAATTTCAATATTAAAAAAAGGTAAAATTTTGCGATGCCTATGATTCTAGCTGGCTACACCACAACAAAATTAACCGGATGTAAGCCGATACAGTGCCTGTTGGAATGTGGGAATCCACCCAAGTTCAAAACAGACGTAAACGGATGTCAAGTTTGCCAGTGTGCCTTTTCTGGTTGAAACATAAGTTTTATGTTTATGATATCGCCCCATTGGTGCAACAAGGTACTAAGTGGCATTTAATTCCAATGTCACATGGTAACATTTTGCACCAAGGGGGCGATATTAAGGTCACATCAACTATAAAAAAAAACTTAAGATATTATCATACACATCATGCGATGAGCGTTCACATACCATAAATTATATTATGAGCATATATATATATTTAAGAGACATGTTAAAAGATTTTCATATTTGTAAAAAATGATATTGACTGTTTTTTACTGACAAGGTTATAAAAGTTTTTTTAATGGACTTAACTAATTCATAAAGCTATAAAGAAAGGTTTGGTAAAATATTTACTCTGACCGCGATTCGAATCAAGGACCTTCAGATGTTGAGTTTTTAATGCTGCATGCGTGATTTGTGTTGCGTACTATTGGCGTCATGTGTGATAAGAATTACCGTGTTGCTGAAGCAGATTGATTAAATGTTGAATTGATGACGCTTTATAAGCGCGACGATGTTTTGCGTCGTGTTTTATTCTTTGCAATGCAGGTGTTATGTGTTTTGTGTCACGATTTGTTCGGAATTGTTGTTGAATACCTTTAATGGTAACTCTAGCATTGATTGTATCGTAAACGCAATACCTTTGCCAAGAACTACAACTGGTAGGTTTTCATAAATATGATTTTAAATTACTCTTACAATTATAAAGTTTTTATTTTTAATTTTCAGGACCGTCGACAACCGTGACGCCCAGCATTGTTCCGACAAATGTGTCTAGTAAGCAACTTTAGATCTTTGAATAGTAAGACGTTGCTGTCCACTAATTTCAATGTTAAATGAAACAGCAACACCCTAACGCGTTTCCTGAAAAATTGTTGACTATTAACTAGCAAGAGACCGGTAATTCTCAGATAAATAAAGTTGACATATATAAAGCTTTTTCGATTAAAAATCTAAATACTTTCCGCATGAAACGGTTTATGCATTTATTAAAGTAAAGTAACAAAAATTACTTTAAATTACTTACTAGGTTTATAAAACATATAGAGAGGGACATATTAGGGAATGTGTACGTTATTTCAGTTTAATATCGTCTGAAAAACATGTCTTTGCTATGGTTACAGAAATAAGTAAAATTTATAATCTAAAGCCTGCGACTACTGATAAAGTATGTTAGCTAGGTCGATTACATTCGGTATATGCATAGGGCCGCATATACAGAAAATGAACGTTATTTCAATTTTGTTTACTAAAATATGGTTGCCTTTTTACACAAACTATGAAACCCAAACTGGATCATGTCATAACTGAAACCCACTTAAGCTGAGCTGGCAAAAATTATGGAGATACTGCTTTCACTTTGACAACATGAGCAAGTTAGTGAACTCATGTTTTGGCTGTGACACAGCGCCTGTTTTGTGATTTTTGTTTGGGATTAGCTTTGGTGTTGTTGTTGTTTACGTTTTATTGAGTTACTTTCAATACAACCAACAGTTTCATATCACTAACAAGCAATATGCTTCAGCCACCACAACCCCTGTAGACCAATGTTTCTCTAGCCCCTTTGTGCGCGGATCCTGTTTCATATGCAGCGCAAAAAATCCCATATTCTTTGGCTAGATTTGAGAGGCTTTATCGGAACTCACTGTGAAACGGGTTAGAAAAAAAACATCAAAATATGATATAGGTGAACTGTCTACAATTCCATGGGCAGTTTACACGAAACGATTTGAAATACAAAAGCCATATTTCTTTAACTGTTATAACAAATTATTTGTTTTATTTAGTTGAATATAAGTTTATCGCTGTAAAATGTAAGGCATTGAGTTAACTAACTATGTAGTTAGATAAAGTCGGAGAATAGAGGTCTGTATTGTAACACCCACCAGCGTATTGCCAATGGGTTACTCAAAACCATATTGAAATACCTCGTGAAAATATATAACACGCTACATGGACCGCATTGTTTCTGTCGTTGCGATGTTTCAGTCACTACGACAACGACGGCAACGACAACGCAGATGCCATCAACATCAACGGCGGGTCTGTATTTGTTATCATGGGTTAGATAGCTTTTGCACTACACAGGATTGACACAATATTCGGGAACGAGACTTATTCTTAAACAGATGTATAACGAAATAAATGTAGATGTAAAACTGATTACACCATAACACATGTTCAATCGGTTTTGCATGCAACACAAAGATGAATATAGTTGAACCTATTAAATCGTACGTATATGTGTAACTAATTTTTACAGTAAACTAAGGAAAAACATGTGTTCACGAAGATTTGTATTTTTTCACTGAACTTAGTCAAATATGTTAAGGAAGTATTCCGAAAGCAAACAATTTTTTTTTATTTAATGGTTTTTATTATTTGTTTGTTGGTGTTAATTTCTCTTTGATCCGTTGTAACTCGGTGATAAAATCAATGTTGCAGTCCATGTTAGATTTCGATTTTTAGTTTCTGTGGATTTAAAAAGTTATGTGTTAGGACAGCCTCTTGCCTTACCATAAGGCAAAGCGATTGACGTCTGGGTTTGAGTCGTTTTGACTCAATTAAAAGGATCTATACATACACCCTTACAGAATTAACATTTACGAAAGGTCACGGTCACATGCAAATGCGGATGTTATTTCGTAAACAAGGTGCCCACATATATTGTCGATATGATCCTTAACATGCAAAACTCTCGTAGTTGTACAGTAGAAGAGTGTTCTGGAAGAGTAAGCGAATGAATATTGTGTTGTCTTTTTATTGTTTCTAAATGTCAACGTATTTTATTTGAAAGGAGGCATGGAAAACAAAAAAGCGGATAATTTTGTTAATGAGCGCCTAATCTGAATACAAAAACTCTCGATGAAAAAAAACAAATATTATGTACCAGCTCGAATGTCTTGTGAGTTAAAATAATAGCCTTTTAGTCTCTGGTAGTCACATATGCCAAAGACGACGAATGAAACCGTAACTTCATTATTGATTGTTAGAGTAATTTTAACTAGTAAATGTATTACAGTTACTGCTAGTTATCTTTACGTTTTGATAATTTACAATGTTTTACATTGATTAATATTGCCAGTAAATGCCTTAAATCCATGTTTCAAATTAATTTGAAAAGGAAAAAAATAGTTCCTTGTCAGACTAGTGAGAACATTATTTTAAATATATTCACTGATAACTAAATTATCATTTTTAAATAAAATTGATATATAAGCTCTTGAAACGATCTTTCTTTTTATGTAGTATGATGCAGTCTATTCAATTTGAAGAAAAGCGCAGGCTGCAATTTGTGTCATTTAAACTAAAATCAAATAATTTAAAGAACAAACACGATATAAATCGATGCTTATCAGCATTTGATATATCGGTGAAAATATTTCAAACCATGTAAGGTTACAATACTGAATATTGTTTCTGTCCAGGGTGTCCACATTTCCCAGACGATTGTCCAAACATTGGCAGCTGCATAGACGTCGACGAAAACTTCTGTCCTATCTGCCTATGTAATGGTAAGGTTAAAGTCAAGATCATACTTTATTTTTCCTAAGTTGAAGAAACTTATGTATCGAAACAATTACGAATTTTGAAACGCCAGATACTTTTAGATAAACTGATGTCTCCCTTTTAAAGCCCTTTATATAAGGCAATCAACCAATAGTTTTTGCACTTGCTTTATCATATATTACTTGCTTTGCGCTTGATTGCAAATGAGCACATGTAAACTTTGCCATCATATTGTATTATGTACTTGAACCACCCTTTCGGTCGGTTGGTCGGTTGGTTTGACACGATGCACACATGTGTCGTGTTCTGAGAAAACTGGGCAAAATGCTTGTGCGTAAATTGTCATCCCAGATTAGCCTGTGCAGTCCGCACAGGCTAATCAGGGACGACACTTTCCGCTTTTATAGAATTTATCGTTTAATTATGTCTCTTCTAAGCGAAAATTCAGTTTAGGCGGAAAGTGTCGTCCCGGATTAGCCTGTGCGGACTGCACAGGCTAGTCTGGGATGACATTTTACGCACAAGCATTTTTCTCAGAACACGCCACACATGTACTCAGTATCTCAGTGCTCTGAATATCAAATTAACAGCTATATTGTTTTAGTATGTTAACATGCAAAACGTAATTTGTTTAGGTATGTCTTGCCTTTATTTGGCCGAGTAATGTGCCCTTCAACTTACGAAATTTTCGGATACTAACATCATTTTACATGTGCACTTTGTATCGCAAACTTGTCTCTAAGGGGAATGCGTATCAACATGAAACTTTATAGATCTATTTATTATACCATGATAATGTGCAGGACGTTATTTGTGTTCATATCGCGATATTATTTGAAGCGTTATGTGCCCTTGAACTTATGCGTGATTTAAATGCCTTATATGATTGGACATGTGTACTTTGTGTCAAAAACTAGTCTCTTAGTTTTCTGCGCATCAACATACATTTTTAAAGATTAGTTGTTTTTATTATGTCAAAGTGCAAGCGATTATTTTCGTTTATCCTGCGTTCTTATTTGCACTACGAAATTTTCTGATGCCAACATTATTGCACATTTGTACTTTGTGTCGCAAACTAGTCTCTAAGGGGAATGCGTATCATGATTGGACACGTGTACTTTGTGTCAAAAACTAGTCTCTTAGATTTCTGCGTATCAACATGAACTCAAAGATTAGTTGTTTATATTATATCAAAGTGCAAGCGTGGATGTTTTTATTTACAAAGTTATGTTCCTTTATTTTAAGCAATGTGTGCATACTTACGTCACTGTGCATGTGTATTTTTTGTCTCAAACAGTTTTCTGTGTATCAAAACAAAACTTTATTGGAGTGTTGGTTATAATATGAAGTTTGACAAAACATTCATATTGAACATGTCACTCTATTTTTGGGCCGATGTTAGTGCCATTGAACGAAGGTTATTAATTCCATGAATAATCGTAAAGCGTTTAGTATGTGCGACTGAGTGTGTTATCGAAGTGAAGACAAGAGTGACACAAGTTTGAGATTAATTTACTAATATACATTTTTACAGCAATTTGAAATGAGCCATTTTGGGAGTATTTGTCAACTCTAATGACTGTTCTGGTAATATCTATGGGTTATTTAATTTGATTCTGAATTCCTTATAGAAAGCTTTGATACATTATGTATGCATTAGCAAAGTGTGCACATTCAAAATGCAAATGCAATATAGAGATAATTTTAAATGTACGTTTCTGAAAAACTAGTACAGGATTGAATGAAACATGTTTGAATATAAACGTGTACATATATGAAGAAATGAAAATCACATGCTTTATCAAAATGGCGAATATCACAGTTTACATAAATTGAAACATATACCATGGAATTATGCAGTAACGGCATGTTCAATGTGTACAATTAATATGAAAAACCGTGCGCTATTATAAGTTCATACAAGTATTTTATTAAATGTGAGCGAAAGTGAATACATTTATTATCTTCGTTTACTGAGAAGTAAAGTTCACGGTAACATCGCAAAAGAAAACAAATATCAAACCTATATTCAAGTCAGCGATTTGTTTTATTTTTTATAAATATACATCTTATTCATTGTTGAGATACCTATAAAACAAATGTGAAATTATGCGCTGCCTATGATTCTAGCTGGCTACACGACGACTAGATCAACCGGATGTTAGCCGATACAGTGCTTGATAGAGTGTGGGAATCCACCCCATTTCAAGAAGGACGTAAACGGATGTGAAATGTGCCAGTGTGACTTTTCTGGTTGAAACCTAAGTTCGATGTTAATGATATTTAGGTCACATCAACTATTAAAAACTTTAAAGTTATGTTACTGTTTTGTTATTTTTTTCTAAAAGAATGTAGTGACTTTTCCGAGTAATTACAGACTTGCGATTTTACTTAAGTTCAGGTGACATCAACTAATGAAGACTACACTGTAAAAAACAACATTGAACTTCACCTACATCCGCAAACGAGAACCATTATTGTAGCATGTATTCATTTATGTATGGAAAGAAACCAATAACCAAACAGTTTGACACAAAACAAAGGCACTTAACACAATGAACACAATCGCAACAATTCACACACATTCATGCTACTTGTGCTACCGCCTGATAGCGGTCAATGCAAAGCATTGGAATTAGAAACATACTCAAAACTAGTTATGAATTTGTTGCTGATGCTTATAGATGTAAAACTTTTTTTGCAATTATTTGCCTTTAATTCAAAACCCAAATGATATTGAACCAAAGTAACACAGGCATGTAAGCAAATGTTTACACTATGCAAACTTTGTTAATATTTCATTGTTTTTAAATAGTATAATACATAGTTTTTGCAAGATGATTGGCTTCACCCTCATGATTATTCCGTTTACTCTGCCGATAATTTGTACAGAGTCACTTAACCGAATCCAGATTAAGACAAACATAGACTTACCCCCACCATGTGTTAACTAATGCAAAAGACTTAAAATATAGGGGAAACAACAACAAATCTGACCCATCTGAAATCCTTTCAAATTTACATAACGATTACATGTGAACAAAACTTAAATCGGTTCTTAAGCCGGATCTGATTTGTTTGTTTATACACATAGTTTTTAACGTTGAGACCCTAAACTCAACTGTAGACCCGCATGACATACCGCTATTGACATAGACGTGTGTTCAGTGGGCATTTAAATGCCAGTTTTGACAACTTCCCTTCTTGAATAAAAGGAAGAGGTAAATATTAACAAACGTTTTGTGACCGGGAGAGTAATAGGACCACGCAATCCTTGGAAGTATTGCCCACGGCCTAATAATACTACTACTAACGTAGCTAGCCGATCGGTAAATCAGGGTAAAATGATCACTAAATGTCCCGAATTTTACGGTTCAGGCATCCCCCCCCCTCTCTCTCTCTCTCTCTCTCTCTCTCTCTCTCTCTCTCTCTTTCNCTCTCTCTCTCTCTCTCTCTCTCTCTCTCTCCTCTCTTTCTATCTCTTTTAATCAGGAATTTAATTTTTTACTCGCCGTTCTTTCTGATGACAATCGCAAACTGTCTCATTTATTCTGCATTGCTCACTACACAACATTCCATATGATTTCGGATAGTTTTCCAAGCATTTCGAATGTAGATCCGGGGTGTTGTGCTGGAATACAGTGCCAGATAAACATAGACTATATGCATACATGTATAACATTAATGTTGAGCTGATTTTCTGCTCTGCGTTGCTGAGCTAGATCATTATTCGTTTCCATTAAAATAACGATTCATGATCTGGGATTTTGCAATGGAGTTAAGAGACAGATCAGTTATGCCTTTACTCATACAGAATTGATGCTGAGCTTTTTTTGACTTCTGAACATATTTATTGAATTGTGGAGATGAGCTAGAACAGCATTGACTTTAAACATACAGAGTCAGATGTGTTGAGCTATGTTGTCGAACATTCCATTGTATTTTATGGAAGTAAAAACGGATCTGGCCCAGCACTCCAGGGCGACATCTCAGACCAGCATATGTATTTCTTAATAAAAGCGAATGTTTATCTATCTCATAATTACAGCGCAACAAAAACGATCCTCATTAATTCTACATGAGTAACGTCTATGCTGATCTGATCGCCGTGGCGTAGTGGATATGGTGTCCGTCTAGCGATTGGGAGGTCATGGGTTCGAACCCCACTGGGAGCGTTCATTTGATCTCCCCCAAAGACACTTAGTACAGGTTATAGTCCCAGGAAACGGACTCGAGAGCGTTTATATAAGCCTACGGCTTTCGATGCAATCGAGCTAAAATAAATAGGTTAAAACTAAAGTACCGCGACATCGAAACATAACGAGTTTTCAACTAGAATGTCACGTAAGATTGTAGAGCTACATGTAGATAGATAAGCACGACTATATGTTGATTGAAGTGTGTTGAGACAACCACACTGAACTTTTTGACATAACAACTCGATTACAATTTCATATCAAAGACATACAGACTTTTCCGTCCCTGCCAATCCTTAACAGACTTATAGATAAGCACTGACATACACTATAATAAAAATGCTCCCTATTCATTACAATTGAATTGCAGTCGACTATTGGCACGATACTTGAAGGGTCTGTTCAAGTTTTCTTTATTCCCATATATAATGTGTTCTGTTTACTTAAATTCATTTATGTGATATATGTGATATTTCATATATGTGATATATGTAATATGTGTTTCTCGTGAGAGTCTATACATAGTATGTCAATATATATTTTAATTGCATATATTTAAATATATTTTAAGCACGGCACTGTAATTTAACGATTAGTTTTTATCTTTTTTAGAAATGGACCTTGTAATTCTCGTTTGGTGCGTGTTCCTTTTCTTCGATTCAGGTATTTGACTATTTGCAAAAATTAAGTTTGTGTTGTTGCCATTTAGCAAACTTACATTTATTACAAAATGCGAGAATCTCGACTTACGTTTATGTATAAACCGTCATTATGGCAACCCTATCCTTCATAGACGAGGCAAGATTTGTCTACTTGTCTAGTTGTTTTACAAATTGCGACGCTTAAATGTTATAGCGTATTACAGTGTGTGTTTTGTGATAATTTGGTGGTTGGGTGTGCGTTTTCGATTTCGTTGCAGCCGATTTAAATCAAGAATGATTTGCGTTGACCATTTCAAAGCGGTGACCCCAGCTTTAATAGCGTTTTTATGTTTAATGTCGTTTGTATGAATTGTGTTGTATTCAAATATTAATTGAGGAGTAAAGGGCAAAAGGACAGAAAATAACATTCTGAAAAACAATCTGCAGTTACTTATTCCTATAAATTAATCTATTAAGCTGACATCAAACTTAATTTATCTAAAACTTGTTTAAATCGCATACATTGTTAATGTTATCTTTGAGGTCATCAAAAATCATTCAGGCTAGTTTATTGCATTGATACGACGAACATTCAAAAGCATAACCATAAGCGTGAATACTATGTACATCTCATTTTGCATATTAGCTTATATCACACAAAGACAAAACAAGATAAGGAAGAAACATTTTATGCTGTACACGTCTTTATTGGATAATATAAAGCGTATCATTCATTAATATAATCTATACTATTAAAACGGCGGTACTTCGAAAGCTCGTTAATACTTATTAAAAGTACCTCAATAAAGAAATTTGTAGTACGATTATCTTGCAAACTGTCAACAAAATAATTGAAATTATGTGTTTTCAGCAACTGGTACCCGCTGCCTTAGCTGTGCATCCATGCCTAGCATTGTCCCATGTGTAACCTCTGCACCCTGTTCAACTGGGCAAGTAAGTAGCACAATCAGTATTGCAATCCTTCATTGAGTACTTAAATATAACAGTATCCTTTGAATTGTGCTTTTTTACATTTATCATTTCGCTGTATGAATATGAGTTTGTACATTATGGCTTCCAGGAATGCTATGCTTAGTACGTGTTGGAACCGAACGGAACGGTTAAATACGAATTCGGTTGTCGAGATAGTCAGGTATGTAACACATTCGATTTTAAAATACAAATTACACCTCTAGTTTTTCTTTGTTAATATTTAATAATTGATGAAGGCCTACCCGATGCAAACATTTCCGAAGTGAGCATGCAATGATACAATGACCCATGACAAACGGTCTACTCTATCGGCTGATTTTGCAAAAGCCATTGAAGCCTTTTAATATTAACCAAGAAAACTGATGGTGTCTTTAAATTATTTTTATTTTATTACGGGTTAATATTGCCACATTGAAGTCCTGTTTCTTGGCAAAGTTCATTGCACTTACGCAAATGGTTTGCACTGACCGTTTTAAGGCGGTAACCCCAATTATAATAAGTATTGTTTGATTATTGTCGTTTCGTATTTATTGATTGTATTGCGTAGGCAATTTGTCATGTGCCTTACCTAAAGACAAGAGCCCTTTATCTTAATACCGTCTATGGAACGTTATTATTCCTACATGTATACACTATGTTAAAGACATGTCCCGGCCATATGGGTACCCATGCTATAATTGGAAAGCGTGCGACTGAATTATGCTATAAATGTTGCCAAGGAGATATGTGTAACCAAGGCACACTTTGTACAGGTATGTGCCAACCTAGATTAACAAATAATCTTTGTAATCTATTGCAAATCGAAAGAAAACAAAAAAACGAAATCCCAAACAACAAATTTTCCTACTTGGTGAATAAGTTACGTTTGCTGATGTTGGTCTCAAGAGTTGATATGTTTTGCTTGTAACGGGCTGAGAAGCCACGATAATGAAAAACAATTAAGTTTATTTAATTCTGTTCTACCAAACATAAATTAAAATGAAGCGAAAGCGGCATAAACGTCACGAAGAGTGTATTCTGACATTATATATAGACATTATATTTGAAGTCATGAATGATGTACACATTTTTGATTTTTGGAAATGTTTCATCATTTGTTTTGAATTTTTTCTAAATTCTTTTAATGACAACTATCAGGGATGTTATCGTAAACACAAAAGATTTGTCAAGAAATGAAACTGGCATGTTTTCATAAATATGATTTTAAATAACTCTGAAACATATAATAGTTATGTTGTACGATTCATTTTCAGGACCGTCAACAACTATTACGCCCATCGTTGTTCCTACAACAATGTCTAGTAAGCAACCTTAGACCTTTGAATAGTCAGACGTCTACTAGTTTCAATTTTATATGAATTCCAACAGCAACAGCCTAACGCGCTTCGTGAAACCATTGTATTATGATTGTATTTAGTGTTTTGTCGCATTCATAGAAACGTTTAACCAATTTATTAACCATCATATCAACTCACATAACTTTGACAATCAGCAATGAACAATACAATGGGCATAAGCTTGTTTTCAGCCACCACAACCCCTGCCAACCCGTGTTCATCAAGCCCCTGTGTGCGTGGATCCTGCTTTATAGGCATCGGCAACAATTCTGCATTTTTCTGTCTTTGTCCGAGTGGCTTCGAGGGACTACACTGTGAAATAGGTGAGCAGCCTTTCCTGTGGGAACCTGATTTTATTATTAATTCAATACTATTTTTTTAATTAATATGTGACTCATGTAAAGGAAATGTAAACCACATGTATAGTTATATATCATAATTGACATCACAGCCAATTGTGCTATCATCGCCTCTTAGTTGTGTCTCACGTCTGTAATATTAAAACGCATTTTCAAATTAATTGTAGACAATACCTGTATGCTCAGTAATCAAACAAACTATATAAAAACTAAATGGTAAAGTCTTGATTTGAATTGAGATTACCCATAGGTCATGTAGAAGCAAACTAACATGTTTTTTGTTCTCGGAAATATGAACTATGTCACTTCCCAAGTTACTTTGCGTATTTATTTACAGATATCGCGAGGTTAAGTTGCTTTTTAAGAGTACGATTTATGTTTCAGTTAACACGACCACTTTGTCCGCAACAGCACAAACAACACCAACGACCACAGGTATGTCAACATATTTGGTTTTAACGTTTGATGTTTCGTGAAGTTATGCAAAACGTTAGTTTTGATAAAGATATGATTCATTTATGATTAAGAAAGAAATTGCCCTATCAGAGAGAAAATATACATCCTTTAGTGCTATTGTAATAATATACCTTATATAAATGGATACAGTTTACATTGTTTTGTACTGTTATTGATAATTACTAGACGTAGTTTCAATTGAATTAATATAAATAAATAGCATTTAAGGTAGGTAAGCGTTGTTGTAAGTGATGTACATGGTATTCATGTTTTGTTGTATAAACAATGCAATATAAGATTACAGAAACACATAGTTAGATTTGTTACCGATTTTACAAATGTATTGATATAATTTAACATGCTTTTTAATGCACGCAGGTATTTCTTTTAGTAACAATATCCAAAATTCTTGCTTACCCAGTCCCTGTACGCGGGGAACATGTTATATGTGCGACATAACTAATCGATCATCTTTCAGTGCGTTGCCGAATGGCTGTACATACCTAAAATGTGAAACAGGTTATATATCAATTTTATTCCAGGTGCATACAATGCCATAACAAAAACGAATAGTCAATATATTATCCAACATATTCGAAAGTGTCAAAATGAATGTCTTAAAAACGTATAGATTGTTGAGTTCTGCTTTTGATGAGCAACGATTTAGTCATTACATACGTTTTGATGTTTCAGTCATTACACCATTTATGTCACCGTCCAGTTCGATAGCCATAGCAACAACAACGTCAGGTGTGTATTTTTGGAGCCCATACACCAAGCACGTTCTTAGACAGTTCGTCCACGTTCTGAAGAAAATGCAGAACGGGATGTGAACTTGCTTGAAAGTGTAGTTTGGTCAGAAAACAATCTACAATATTATTGAATGACGTTCACACACAGTTGGCGCTACGTGCAGCTCGTTCATATCCCGTCCTTTCCCGTTGCCAGTCCGTCTTTATCCAGTTCAAATCGGGTCAATTTTCCCATTTTCCCCGTTGGTATACCGATTCCAGTCAGACCGAGCCCGTCCTCAGCCAGTTCGATCACGTTCGTACGCAGTTCTTCTTTATTCGTTGTGCAGTGGTAACTCGTTCAAAGGCAGTTCGCATTCCGTCCTACTACGATCTTAGTACGTTTAGGACGTAGTTGCAGCCACGTTCTACACGGCGATCATAACAACGACTACGTTCGTGCCAGTTCTCATTGGTTTTAACCTATTTCTCATCCAACAAGTTCTGTGTCGTCTCCGCCTTCTTTTTCGGCCCCAAAAAACATTATTTTGATGCTCTGCTTCTAACATAAATTGCACGAAGCCAACATTTAAAACATTAACAGCTCCAAGATTGTCCATGTTTCAACTTAATACCACAAATTATATATTTTGAGACAACGACCTCTTTTCATATGCACATTGTCTGAACGTATTGTATTTACGGTTTGAACGTTGTAACAACTGCATTAAACGAGTACAACGTACTTGGAACCTACTGTGAACTCCTTAAAACGAGTACAACGTACAAAGAACTTACTGAGAACTTATAGAACGTGTTGCAAACGTTTTAAGAACTTATCTTTTAGTTTCTATTTATTTACACAAAACACGATCGTACTTGAGACGAAGTGCGGACGGGGTCGGTCTGTCAGAGAACGGATTGGACGGACTAGAAACGGACTCGATCGGCGTGGCATCGTACATGTAATTTCGGTCCGATCGCACTACGTTCTGGCACGTTCCTAACCCGACCTTAGTACGACCTATCCGTTCTTAGTACCTCCATTCCGTTTCCAGTACGTTGTTACTACGTTTAATTGTAGAACGGGATGATCGGAAGAAAATTTTGAGTAGGCTCAAAGTTCTGAAAAACCTCTCCCGTTCAACCCCGTTCCAGGCCGTCCACAAAGTTCGAAGACAGTTCGTAACACGTTGCTACTACGATCACTCCGTTCTCACACAATTCGAGCCCGTTAAGTCACATTATTCAGAACGTTCTTCGAACGGAGTCGGTGTATCGGGGTAATTAGCCATGCATAAATTATGTAAAATAAAACCCTTCCCCAAAATACGAATTTTCCATAATCGTGTTAAATACAGAAATATATACCACGTAGCTAATATGGACTAAATTTAACTGACCATATTTAAATGCTGACCATTGTTAAAATCTGAATGGAAAAATCCAACGACACCAAAGCATATCTTCAATCGGATTGGCGCACAACACAAATAGGAATATCGTTGATCATCCTAAATCGTACGTATGTACTTCTGGGTTAATACCGATAGCTAATTTTAACAGTGAAGTGAGAAAATAAATAGGTTCACGGGCATGTGCATTGTTTGTTTTACTTTACTGAGACAATTAGTTCACGGTAATATCCCGAAAGCAAACACATTTTCATTTTACTTAATGATTTTGATTATTTTGTTTATATTAGTAACTTTAAGGACGTTTATGTCCGTGCTATTGTATCTTTGATTGGTTGTTATTAAGTTATGAAATAAATATTCCACTCTATGTTGGATTTCAATAAATATTTGCCGTGGATTAAAAGCGTTATTTGTTGGTGCTGCCTCTAACCCTAACCATAAGGCGACTCGCATCGTCTGGGTTCGAGTCGTCTTGACTCAAGTTAACACGAGCTATACATTAACCTATACAGCAACAACAGTCATAATTACTGATTTTCGTCCGTTAACAAGGTGACCTAATAAATTGTCGATAAGATCCTGAAAGTTCAAAACTGTCAAAGATATGCGATGAAAGAGTGTTCTGAAAGAGATGAAGCGTATAAATATTATGTTGTCTCCTCTTTTTATTTTGAAATGTCACGTTGGATAGTATCGTTATCTATCGTAAATCATACGAACTACGAACACGGTGTCAAATCTTCTTTTTGCTATGTCATTTTGCTAGAATAGTTACGTTTGACCCATGAGTGTTTGTGTAAAATCGCAAAAAAAAACAACAAACATTTGATTTCTTTGATGGTCCAAAATACATAACCAATGAGAGGTTGTTGTTTTTTTAATTATATTTTCCTATCAAGACTTTCACAGTACATGGGTTTTAATATGCATCAAACTTACCCAGACATCCAAGAAACCTGGGGTCATAGAATGGAATCGGGGGCGTTTCATTTGAAAAATGGATAAAAAAAATGATGTTTCTCACATTAAACATGTTTGCTTTCTTCCCATCCGTTAAACAACTTTTCCGCTTTAGCAATTTCTATTTATTTTTTTGGCTATGACCCTTTGGAACATAATGCATAGAGTACTGTAATGCGTAATGGGTTAAATAACCCCGACACAATTTGACCGATTTTTGTGTTACGATACTGCGCGGTTAAATCTAAAACAAGTTAAAACTTACAGCGGTATATAAACAAACGTTTGTTTTAATCAAGATTCATTTTTAATCGGTTAACATATTGAATATGTTTATACAATTGGTTGCCGCCCTCTTGATTGACATCACGGACTCGATATGTGAGTCATGTCTGTCCTCAGGTGTTCCTTCTCAACCGTGTTGATTTGCGCTGATCACTGCATTCAATTAAGAGTTAAATATGCTTTGCGCGTTGTTCCGTTTAGTTAGTTTGCTAAAGATCTATACATACAGTTTCGATTAACTAATGTGTAAGATTTATAAATCACACATTAATATACAAATAGTGTTTTTGTTTTGAAATGATTTGCTTAGTCCAGGTTCTATATCTACGTAAATTACGTGTGCTGTCTTGTATTGGCATAAATGTCAGACAAATACAGTGACGTCACATTACTTTAAATAGCCTTTGATAAGATAACGTTTAATGCCATTTATGGTACCTCAAACACATGCGGGAGAACATTCGTTCGTGATTCCTATCTGCGCACTTAGTGAACTCGATACAAAGCAGCGGTTTCATATTAAGAAGAGCGCCTTGCAATGTTATACGTTGAATAATGTCTTGCGTTATGTTTGACACATTTTTTATGTTGAGTTGTGTCATATTGTTTTTGGATTATGCACGTGAGTTGGTTTTTATTCATAGACTTAATGAACTTAATGTGTCGAAACAAAGCTGCAAATATAATGAGTGTGCTTACGTCATGTGTAATTCTTTTTCTTGGTTAGATTATTATACACCTGATATAAATGTATGATACGAGTGTGTTGTATGCAGGTGGGGATGTCTGTCTTGCCTGTACGAATTCACCTCTGACACGAGAATGCCTCTACACTATGCCATGTGAATCACACGAGGTACACTTTTCAAATAAAAAGCTAGTGTTGTGTCACCCTACTTAAATCCACACTTAGCGCAGCGATCGTCCCCAATCACCATGTCGAATTAGAAATATCAAATACAGCACAATATGCAATATGTTACATTGACTGCATCTTGTAATCATCCCTTTAAAAAATGTGCGTATTCTATGTTTAAAAACAACAATGCATTATTTCGTTAAAATCGACAATGGTCATGCTGTTTAACGACAGGGAGTTTATCAATAGCCAATCAGTATGCTTGAAATTGAAATTGAAGACTGATCTAAATAGAAAACCAAATGGAAAAAAATCACTGCATAATGCGTTATGTGTTTTGAAACTAAAGAGTTGCTATGCGGACGCATTCGAGAATCCAAATGGTGGCCTCGTTTTCAATATGGGCTGCCGGGATAGACAAGTAAGTAAAGCTATCATTGCAATTGCTTTTCACAACCTCATTTACAAATGTATTGATTTTTTTTGCATGGAACAACTGGTGTTAATGATACTTTTCGTATAAATACAATTGTGATTGTAAAATTGCTGGTTGAAATTATAATTGTAATGTTTCAGGAGGCTTATTATTCATTTATATTTAATAATAAATAATGTACTGCAGTGCAATTAATTATCTTATACTATTTGTAATATAGTACATGTACTGTGACGTGGTGAACGCAATGTTGTATAATGTTTAATGACGAAGATTATAAGCTATATATAACGCGTTTTGATAAAGTAGTACAATACATATTTGTTATTTATGTAAATAGTTTCACCGAAAACAAATATCTTTGTTATAAGCTTTGCGGCACTTTTGGCAAACGTGGAGTAGTGAACCGATCCAACGGTAACACGAAGCTGTGCTCTCAGTGTTGCTTTGGAACACTTTGCAATGCTGCCCTCTGTGGACAAACTGGTATTCAATTGTTAACTTTATTGTGTCTGTGACATTCTTTATTAACTGCGTTTCGATATAATTCATGCAATTAATTTAATTTGCATGTTCTAACTATTGAATGACTGAAAAAAGTGCTATTCCAGTGTTCTAAATTTATTTAATTTCAGACTTTTGAATGACAACAAGTTGTGTGTGGGTATTTATCAGAAGTTAATCAGTTTTCAATACTTTTCTATGATATATTATGTCTTTAGTTGACACATGTTTTCTAAATAACGGTTTTTTTAAATAAATTACCAACTACATAAAACACCTCAAAGCGACTATGACACTATATACTAAATTATTTTCTAAATCCAGAAATAAAAACGCATGTAACGCAATTAAAGTAATTTTCTTCCCATGCTGATGTGTAAAAACGTTTTATACCGCCTACCCCCACAGGACTCCCCTCCGTTGGTCCCGTGTGTTTCGAGTGTGACCAGGCCCTCACGCCGAGCTCGTGCAACACGATAGCGCTCTGTGGACGTGATGACGTACGTCTCATTTAACATGGCTTCGTTGTGAGCATTGGTGTTCTCAAACAAGGATGTTACAAAATATATTTTTTGCATTATTTGTCGCAAATGTATAGAAGATAAAAATGAGGCTGTGATCATAATGGCGATATCTGGCTTCATCGCGCATTAAAAAACTTTATAACATTATAAAGTAGTGTATGTTTAGCCGTAAAATTTAGCATTTTGGCTTTTTTAACACGTTGAAAAACTGGACCTTTTATTTCCTTCCATCAAGAAAAGAAATAAATATTTGATATGTATGATCAGCTCACATAAAATATTAATAATCTATTTGTATTGTATAGTAAGTTTGAAATTTCCAACATTTACGTCGTGTGAGCTGTCATCCTTCGTTTCATAGTTTAATAGGTTATCGTGTTTTATATTAACATAGTGATTCATCAATATTAATAATTCAAAGCAGTGTTTATTATATATTTCAACATGAATTGTGCATATATGATTTTCTCTGTATACAGGTATGCCTCGTAGAGAAAATCATTGGTTCGCTAACGCAAGCTACGTTATACAAGTCAGGATGTTTACACAAAACCGTAAGTTTGAAAATTAACCTCTGCATTTGGAAGATATATACGGTAGTAATTATGATTATGTATGTTCGATATATTACATATGAATTAGTGTGATGCTTTATCTAAGCTGTTTTGTATTCAACATTCATCATCCTAATGCATCCGCTACATGTATACAACCTTTCATGTAACATTAAACTATCAACGAACTGTTGGAGCAAATTATCAAAAATAGGATATGATGCCATAATTTAGAATGCGGCAATTAGATTCATACATCGTATTGCTAAAACAACGTTGTGTAACCAAAGATGAGTTTTGAATATGACTGGTAAATGTGCAAATATAGTGATGCATTCAAACAACGATTTTAAAAACGAAACTGGACAAATGTTAGATATTTGTTTCGTTGTTGTTAACACTACAGTATTTGTAATTTACATAATAAAGTAGCATAGTCATTGTTTCGATTACTCAAGCAATGTGATGGACACGCTCAAAGCCTAAGCTTGATTGGAAGGAAGCGATATGACAACACAGTTATGTCAGGTACACTTGGATAACCTTCATTACCAAAAAATATAACACCTGTACACTTTTAAAGTACGATTTGTGACTGAACGGTGGAATACAACAAATGTTCACCACTGAGACAGTTGACATTTAACAGACATCATTCTCTAAGAAAGAAACATATAAATATGTATAAAGAACGAGTACGTTCTGAATCTTTCTCAACTTATTCAGGTCGAGAAAAAGTGAAACAAAATACAATCCGCAAATGGTTTATATGTTTTACTTAGGGGCATAATTGTTGAATGATAGCATTTATTCGTTTGGTTATAACCCAGTTCGAGTGAATAGTACTGTATTCATTGTAAAACATTTTGGTACGGTATGTTTGTCAGAAAAGGGTATGTTGCGTTGGATGAATATTCTTGCTGCATAAAATAAAATAAAAAATGATTTATAGATAAAAAATGCTTAAAATATTTTGATAGGGAACGACCTGCAGATACAGTGTTGTGATTCTAACCTGTGTAATCATGGAAATGCCAGTAGCGCTTCTGGTAGCGTATTGACGACTGGAACAGTGGCACCAACACATAGCTCACTCTCGACACGTAATAATAAATGCAAAACAAATATTAAACTTAAGCGTAGTGTAGTGTTATACGATTGAAAAAAGATGTATACTCACGTCATGCCAGATAGAGCGCATTTATCTTTTTGCGCACGTTATACAAACATGTCTATGTAACCCGGCCGGTTAAAACATTCCGGTTCTTAGAAAATATATTAAATTACATGGTTACGTAAGAAATATAAGTTTCAGAGCTCATCCCGAATACATGATGTCATTTTGTTTTGAAAGCATATTGTTTTTTCAATATATGTTTCATAAAACTAGCAAAATCGTACAAGCTCTAGCGCACATCGATCGAAATATAATTTGTATTGCACGACCATAGGGTGAGATTAATTTATAAACATATTTAGGTGATATGGTAAATACAATATAGCGTTCAAAATTGTAATACAAGAAAAAATTCGACCAATAGTGATTCCAAATCAGTAGTGATTTGTTTATGCTTAACAGTTGTTTTAAAGCCCCGTTAACACTCAAAATCAACGAATATTTCAAAATTCAAAGCTAGATGTATTCTGGTAACATAGATTGAACAAGAAAAAATGCTCTTTTATATTGTTTTGTGGTAAAATATATTTCATTTTAATTTCCCGCAACGATATCTTTTCATACGACACACGAACACTGACATGGTACACGAACATGTGTTGAATAATTATATTGTACCACACACAAAAAACCAGAGCATTTTGTATCTTGTTTAATCTATGTTACCAGACCATATGTAGCGTTGAAAGTCTGGATACTGCTATAAGGAAAACTGATTATTTATGGGTTAACTTTACTTTATGAATATTTGACGAAATATTCGTTGATTTTGAGTGTTAATGAGGCTTTACATTTCAGACCCAAGCATGTGCCTCAGCAATCCGTGTATCCATGGCAACTGTTTCTCTGGATCAGCCGACTACTTGTGTCAATGTGATCCAGGTTGGCAGGGCAAAAGATGCGATCAACGTAAGTTTCAGCTCGTAATGTCAGTGTTATGAGTATTTCATAGCACATAAATAAATTAGTGAGTATTTTATCTTCATAGCAAATAAATAAGTATGTGCGTCTTTCATCTTCATAGCATTTAGAAAATAAGTAAGTGCGATTTTGATCTTCTTTGCAAATAAATAAGTAAGTGAGTCTTTCATCTTCTTAGCAAATAATTTCAGAGGTACGAGTCTTTCATCTTCATAGCAAATAAGTTCAGTGTTACGAGTCTTTCATCTTTATAGCAAATAGTACGTGAGTGTACATATTGTTTTTTTATTTAAACATAACCATAACATAGACCACTGTTCAATAAATACACCATTATCAATGGACGATTTGAAATCTTGATCAACCTTGTGTTGTCCGTTCCTTCGGTATGCAGAGAATATTTTACATTGCTTAAATATTACACTACAGTACTATGAACCTAGTGCTTAGATATAAAACACGAAATCGGGATCAAGTAAAGAATGAATAAAATGATGTCGTTTAGCTGTCAATATTTGCTTACCATCACAATCAGCGCTTATTCAACGTTTGTTTGTTTTCTTCTAACGTTCGAAATAATTGTATTTCATCATGTTCAGGGCGTTTCCCAAGTACAGCTATCGTTCACTATTTTTTTTCAGATCAGGGACCATGTACCGGAGATCCGTGTGCCCATGGAAGCTGTTTCGAAAGCAGCACCGACTACGCCTGTCAGTGTGATAATGGATGGCAGGGGAAGAACTGTGATCAACGTTGGTTGAACAACAATGCATATTTAATATTTACCCTGATCCAGCCTAAACATTTAACAATCGCAAATAAGACCACTTATCCGATAACTACGAACATATATGCATGTTTGGCGAGATGGTGATTTGGTTAATTTTACAGCGTGTTTTGGTATTGATAAAGTTATTGACCTGTTTCATACGCAACGGAAAAATCCATTTTTCTTCTGCTTATGTCCGAACCACTTAACCAGACTTCAGTGTGTGTGGAAAGTGGGTTTTACAATATCCAAAGATGATATAAGTGAAATGAACTGTTTTCCATGGGCAGTTTACATTATACGATAGGACAAAACACGTATTTTATTAACTGAAAACACATAATTTGTTTGATTAGTTGTATATAGGTTTCATGAATAGCCGGAGAGAAGAAGTGTGTATTTTGACGTCCACCAGTTTATTGCCAATGGGTTACTCAAAACCATTGTAAATTGAAATTCTCCGTGTTAAATATGAAACTCGCACCCTGGAACATATTGTTTTAGTCATTATGATGTTTCAGGCATGACGACAACAAAGGCAACCACAACGCTGATGCAATCAACATCAACAACGGGTCTGTATAAGGCTATGGACTGTTCATTTACTTGTGCACTTAATAGGATTAGTACACTTTAAAAACACGCGAATATCTTAAACGTATGTCAAGCAAACATATAAGCATAAGTTATACGATTGAAAAGAGATGGTTACTCACGTCATGCTATCTTTGCGACATTTGTTGGGCATGTTATACAAACATGTCGATGAAACCCGGTAAAAACATTCCGGTTCTTAGAAAATAAATTAAATTACATGGTTACGTAAAAAATATAAGTTTCATAGATCATCCCAAATAAATGATGTCATTTTGTTTAAAAAGCATATTGTTTTCTCATTATATGTTTAAAAAAGGCTAATCACATCGTAAAAGCTGTAGCGCACGTCAATCAAAATATAATTTGTTTTGCACGACCATAGGGTGAGATTAATTTAGTAACATATTAAGGTGATATTGTAAATACAATACATCTAGCAAAATTGTAATAAAAGTAGGTTTGATCAATAGTGATTCCAAATAAGAAGTGATTTGTTTATGTTTAACACTTGTTCTTAATTTCAGACACAAGCATGTGCTTTAGCAATCCGTGTATCCATGGCAACTGTTTCTCGGGATCAGCGGACTACATGTGTCAATGTGATCAAGGTTGGCAGGGCAAAAATTGCGATCAACGTAAGTTTCAGCGCATAGTTTCAGTATAATTATAAGTCTTTCATCTTCATACCAAATACACAAGAAAGTGTACATATAATTAAATATTAAAACATAACCATAACATAAACCACTGTTCAATAAATACACCATTATCAATGGACGATTTAAAACCTTGATCAACCTTGTGTTGTCGGTTCCTTCGGTATGCAGAGAATATATAACATTGCTTAAATATATCACTACTATGAACCTAGTGCTTGGATATAATCAAAGTACTCAAAGTACTGGTGGGGCGATTTTGCTCAAATTGTGCGGTCGTTAAAACACTATACACCGTGATGCCAACCAATTACCTTTTTTAAGAAAACAGATGGAAGTAAGGAAGGGTGACAGGCTGTCAACATTATATGATTAAGCTATTGGGGTTAAATGTAAATGCTGCTTTTTAAAACAAGTCATTGTCGTATTTGCCAATTGATAGCTTAACTGCGAAGATATAATACACTTACCTAGTTCCAAACTTGACATAGATTTGATAAAGAGAAGCATTGCAGTAATTTCTAATTAGTACAGTAAGGTTTCTGGATCATTCTTGCCTAAGTACGCGGGCCTCCGTGTGTGTCAAAGTATAAAGTAAATCCATTAAGTATCAAGTAAGATACGACAAATGTTAGTTTGTGAGCAATTAGATACTAAAGGTCAAAGTCAACCAGGGTTCAAGGTAAAAAAGTTAACCCAGTTTCCAACTTGACATACATTTGATAAAGACAAGCATTTCAATAATTTTTAATTAGTACAGTAAGGTTTCTGGATCGTTCTTGCTTAATTACACGGGCCTCCATGCGTGTCAAAGTATGAATTAAATCCATTCAGTATCAAGTAAAATATGGCAAATGTTAGTTTTTGAGCAATTGGATACTAAGGTCAATGTCAACAAGGGCTCAAGATAAAAAAATCAACATGAAGGTCTTGTCCAAAGGGGTGTTCTGTCCAAGAATTAAGTAAATCCATTCAATAAAAGGGAAAAATAGTATCACTCAACATGTTACTCGAACCCACGACCCCGAGTTTTACAGTCTAGTGCTCTACCAACTTCGCTAGCCGGGCGGACACAATCGTCTCCGCAATATGTTTTATTAAAAAATCTAACAATTTCCGATAGCTTTGACATCTTCTGATTGGTCAATTTTTGCAACGGAAAATACCGATGTACTTCGTCACGGTGTTTTTATGGCGCATTAATACTTATACCATGCGATCTTAGCTTTTTTGTTTGCGAATGTAGAATCTGGATGCAAAGTAAGGTTAATTGCAGTAACGGACTTTTTTCTTCTGTTTTTATGTATATTATATTACATGTACCTATGGAGCGATTGCAAAAGGCAATCGCCCCAAAAACGAAAACGGGATCAAGTAAAGAATAAATACAATGATGCCGTTTACCTGTGCATATTTGATTAACATCACAATCAGCGTTTATTCAACGCTTGTTTGTTTTCTTTTTAACGTTCGAAATGATTGTATTGCATCATCTTCATAGTGTTTTCCAACTACGGCTATCGTTTACAGAATGGTTTACAAATGGTTTTAAGATCAGGGCCCATGTTTAAAAAGTTATTTGAAAAAAAAACACCACTTACAGTTGTGTTTACATCCATTACCGTTAAATTGTGAACCCCACAAAGTCACGTGATCCTGCACTCTGGTAACTGTTTTTGCTCTAGTTCCTTACTCTTTGACTCGAAATATGTAACTGAAAAACGGAGTGGCATAGGTTTTGCATTTTTCATACTATAGTTTTGCGCAAACAAACCACTTCTCACACTATAAACTCTATGTTAAATTTAGTATTTGTTCAGGTTGTATGAGTCATACTTTTAACGTAGATTACAATACCCGAGTCTACGTTCAGCCTTGGCATACGCAGAAATGTTCAGTTTCCCCTTCTTCATTTTCTGCTTTTCAAGTTTCTCTGCCCTTAGAATAGATGTAATAGTTTCTCTTTGAACAATGGTTGGGATCATTTTGTTCATCGTATTATCTTGCGTTGGTCTATCATATAATACAGTGTTGTTTTCTTTATCTGCAACGTTTTTTCTCAGTAACCAAAGAATTAACCGCGGTAGAATACATTTGTTTTGTTAAAGCTCCATTAACACTCATAATACAAAAAGACCATTTTGTATCTTGTTAAATCTATGTTACCATACCACAATTAGCATTGCAATTTTGGCTATTGCTATAAGTTACATTGATTTGTTTATGGGTTAACTTTATTTTACGATTGATTTTAGAAAATATACGTTGATTTTGGTATGTCCGAGGTGTAAAGCAATCTTCCGACAAGAAAAATCGTATCAAAATAATAAATTTAAAACTCAAATATTACTTACAGTTGTAACACCCAAGCCAACCCAGGTATCGACAGGCTGCAAACGCGACGTCGTTTTCGTGTTCGACGAATCAAGTAGTATAGGAGAATCAAACTTCCGTCTTTCTACAAAATATGCCGGTGAAATTCTCGACCAGATGCATATCGGAAACGATATGATTCATGCAGCCGCTATTTACACATATAGTGCTCAAGCTCAGGTAACTTTGCATTCTCAAAATAAGACATGCTTCCAACATTTTATATATTTCGGAATAAATTGTATAAGTTACATTGAATTTGTGGATTTTATTACTAGTGTATGTGAATACACGTGTCATATAATAAACTTTGTTTTCTCAGTGAGAGTAAGAACACGTATTTTTTGCTTGAAAAATAGTATCATTTGCTACATTAGTTTTTGTGTTTGCTTTTGTTTTGTTTGGAATTAGCACAATTTTAGATTTGGTGATACTACAATAATTATTATTTTTGACATGAGTGTGATGGATATCGGCTAAGAAGAACTATTGAACATGTTGACATGAAACAATATTCTCGTACATGATTCTCGTATTTTGACACGCAAAAGGCTATTATTTATAAAAACAGTATTGCAAAATAACTTGACTATTATTTTCTTTTTTAATCAGATATTATGGGGACTTAAAGGTCAACTAACTTTTAGCAACATGAAGTTGTTCCTAAGTAGCCTAACCTTCCAGGGCGGGGTTTCCCAGTCTACAGGCTTTGGTCTTTCAACGATCTACACAAATATCTTTACCCAGTCGAACGGTGATAGGTACGTTATATATTTTAAAGCCCCATTAACACTCACAATCAACGAATGATTCATAAAATATTTCGTAAAATAAAGTTAGCCCATAAACAATCAGTGTTCCTTATAGCAATAGCCAAATTTCAACGCTAGATGTGGTCTGGTAACATAGATTTAACAAGATACAAAATGCTCTTTTTTATTTGTTGTGGTACAGTATATTCCATTTTAATTTCCCGCAATGATATCTATTCATACCACACACGAACACTGAATTGGTACATGAACATGTGTTGAATCAATTGTACAACAAAACATAAAAAAGAGCATTTTGTATCGTGTTAAATCTATGTTACCTGAGAACCTCTAGCGTTGAGAGTTCGGCAATTGCTATAAGGAACACTGAACTTTTATGGGTTAACTTTATTTTATGAAATATTTTTCGAAATTTTGTTGATTATAAAAGTTAATGGGTTTTACATTATAATTAGTACTTGTTAAGACGTGTTTATGTTGGGTATTGGCCGGCAAAATCTATCCCATCCGAAAATAAACAGTTAGACTGAATACAAAAGCTAAGAAAACGAGAGATATTTGTAAGAAATGCATGCACCGTCTTTTCAGTCAGGCCGTCAATAACTACAATTAATTTGATGGTGCGGTAATAATAAATGCACCTGTGACATTGATCCCTTATGATTGATCTCAAAAGCGATACAGAAATGCATTCCATAAATAATAACAATCAAACAAATATTAGTGATAAGAATCTAAGGTATTGTCTAGAAAGTGTGTGGAATCGGTTTTTTATGTTACAAGGTTCTGTGACTTTGACCTCCGAAAATTGCTTGATTTGAAAATATAGTGGATATAATGCTGACCTTCCGAAGCCTGTATTCACCAAAGAATTCTATGTCTGAGAATAAAGAATATTCTCTAAATTAGAATATGCAATAATTAATATAATTTGGAGTCAAACTTGGCATTTAGCTGCCCCTATTTACATTCGTTGTGTTAAACATTATTTTTAGGACATTACCACCTGTAGGAGCCTGTATATATTCAAATGCTGGACGTATTTGTCTTGATTCTAAGTCTATTCTTTATTCTTAAGTCTAAGAACGGGTGGGTGAATACGGGCCCAAGTCACTAGCATTTTAACTTGGATGATCCTTGGTCAATGCATTCTAGATATCCGGTGCAAATAAAAAGTGACAAGCTTGTGTTACTTTGACAAACGGCCTGTAGACATTAAATAAAAATTGGTGTTTTAAAGTAAACAGCATACACAATTTAACTAACATATGTCCAAACATTTTCTTGATACAATACAAAAAATACTGTGATATACGGACATACCAATTGACCATCCTACTAAAAAACTGAACGACCGATAAACGGACAGGTGCAACGGAATACAAACCAACTTCTTTGAATGTGTTGGGGGCATATCACGAACACTTGTGCAATTTTCCATTCAAACTGTTGATACATGTACGTCCCGTTTATAAATATCTGCATACATTAAGGCTTTTTTTATAGCATGTCGTTTACACTTACACGCGCAGTATGAGGTTCGAGTGTTCAAGTGTCATAGAGGATATTTGTTTGTTTCGGTACAAAATGGGTTTTGACAAACAATTGATCAGAAACAAAATGAATTTTCCATGATCACCATTAAATTAAAACCAAATATATAAAGAAAACAGCGGGTTTTTTCTCTTTGTTTACAACGATCATTTACATTCCCAAATATTGTTATTGGAATTACGATAGTCTTAACATCATGTTCTCAAAATAATGACTTCATTTTACTTTACATTTGTAGATTCCGATATCATTCTCGTTACGTTTCTTTAATTAAATGACTTCTGAAACTAGGAAAAATAATTGTTCGTGAAAAGTAACCGATGTTTTTACTTATTTTATGTTGATAACGTTACACGAAGAGCTGGTACCGTAACACGTTGCTTGAAAAAAAAACGTCATCAATTAAAGTGCTTGAAATTGTGATTTGCCAATTTTTAATCACTGATATTTGACTAAAAATCACAAGCAAGTGTAGAATGAACTATTAAAATGATGAAACAAAAAGCACTCGCTCAAGACACTATTGTGTCGTACATAAACACGTTAAAGCCCCATTAATACTCAAAAACAACAACTATTTAATAAAACTTTTTATACAAATAAAACCAATAGAAGCAGTGTTGCTTATAGCAATAGCCAGAATGTCAACGCTTGATGTGGTCTGGTAACATAGCTTTAACAAGATACACAATGCTCTATTTTGTGGTACAATATATTCAACAAATGTTCATGTTTCAATTCAGTGGTCGTGTATCGTATAAATAGATATCGTTGCGGGACGTTAAAATGGAATATATTGTACCACAAAAAATAAAAAGAGCATTTTGTATCTTGTTAAATCTATGTTACCAGACCACATCTAGCGTTGACATTTTGGATATTGCTATAAGGAACACTGATTATTTTTGGGTTAACTTTATTTTTCGAATTATTCATTGATTTTGCGTGTTAATGGGGCTTTATGATGATTCCTAACACCATCTTATAATTTCTATAGGTCGGACGCTGACAACGTGATTATAATGTTCACCGACGGCAACACAATCTATCCGGTGGAGATGCAACTTTGGGTAACACGTGTTAAGAGTATCACAAGTCACGTGTTTATGGTCGCCATGGATATAGTTCCAGGTATTCTTTTTGTACATGTACTCATTGGATGACATTATGTGCAAGCAAACGATAAAATCATTCATCCGTACGTTCGGATGCTTTAGTATAGTTTAACATGTGTGCACGAGCAAATTGTTAAACGCATTGCCATTCTAATTTATTTTCAATTTCATCATTTTAGGTGGGTCCTTACACCAGAAAAAAAAACAACATAAAATTAGTTTTAAAAACAATTTGGCTCGTATCAATGTTCAGGAGCGTAACCGCGCATTTTGGCATTTGACAGACTACCTACCCGACGTGCTGAAGCGTCCGATCGTCACGGAAGAATGATTTAATCGGGAGTTTGCACAGAATGTAGTCAAATGATCACACGTACAATTTTAAATCAATTTTTTTACTCATAACTGACATATTCCAGTTTGGAAAGTGTTGCGCAAGAAAACTATCTAAGTACGTGTTGCGTTAGAACAGTTTCCAAGTGTTTGTATGATGAAGAAACTACGGGCTCGTTTGTATTAATGTTCGGGTGTTTTTAGTAACCATAATTGCAACTTACCTGTGGAATGTTCTCATTCGTATGCATATTATAAAATCGAATAGAAGATTTAGTTCGCTTTGATTTGAATGACATAATAAAACCTCACAAATTTGGGGAATGTTTTATTTGAGCCTGATTTAAATCAATGGAAGAATAAATTGTCACGAAGTAAAACAAAAACAAGTGTCCTCGTAGTATGGAATTTACGAAATCAAAACAATTATGAAAATCCCAATGTAGTGATTGTGGATACGAAGTATTCATTGATATCAAATTTTGAAAGTTTCTTATGCATTCGTCCCAGAAAGACAATATTTTCGCCAATATTTCTTTGTAATTGGCGACAGTTTTTTTTTTTTTACAAATTCCAAACCATATCGTAGTCACCAAATTCGAAATATAATATAACATGCAAAATTAGTTGTCGTTTGAAGTATGTTTAAAAAAAAACAACATATTGATAATTATTTTAACGACAGCATGAATGTCCGTTTAAAGTAGTTTTAAACATTAAAGCCCCATTAACACTCAAAATCGACGAATATTTCCTAAAATATTTCATAAAATAAAGTAAACTCATAACAAATCACTCTCTCTTATAGTAATAGCCAAAATTGCAACGCTAGATGTGGTTTGGTAACATAGATTTAACAAGATACAAACGCTCTTTTTTAATTTGTGTGGTGCAATATATTCAGCTCATGTTCATGTACCATGTTAGTGTTTATGTGTCGTATGAATATACATCGTTCCGGGAAATTGAAATGGAGTATATTGTGCAACAAAAAATAAAAACGAGCATTTTGTATCTCGTTAAATCTTTGTTACCAGACCACATCTCGCGTTGAAATATGGCTATTGCTATAAGGAACACTGATTTTTATGGTTTACTTTATTTTACAAAATATTTTACGAAATATTCGTTGATTTTGAGTGTTAATGGGGCTTTAAACGACTGTAATTCACTGTGTTGATATGCTACAGGATTCAATCAGCAGACACTGACACAGTGGGCATCAGACACCAGGCATGTGATCCGGCCATTTGGTGACACGAGTATATCAAAAGACGTCCCGTATATAATGAGCGTATTGTGTCAATAAAACCAGGGTGCATGATCAACGGAGTTTTCCGGGGTTTACACACGGGCTGGACAAAATGTAAACACACCGTAGAGAACCTTATTTTGTAAAATAACTCAAGTTATTGAAAAACATTTGATTAAATCCGTAGTGGATAAAATACAGTTTTTTTTTCTTGCAGTTTGTGCCGATATCTTCAGATTAAAGGAATAAATCATTGAATACGTTTTACATGTACATCGGTGAAAAAAATTCACGTTACGTGAATCATAACCGAGTACATAAATGTTGTACACATCTTAGTTTTGCCCAAGAACAAAGGCTTATTAAATGAAGTAATTCTGACGTATTTCAGATGCCACATGCAGCATAAACACGACTTTTATCCACTAGTTGACATTCCTAAGAAAAATTGTTTTAAACAGTTATTTGAAGAAAAACGAAACATACCGGTGTGTTTACATCCATAAACGTTCAATTGTGAACCCCACAAAGTCACGTGGTCCTGCACCCTGAAAACGGTGTTTATGTAGTAATTAGTGTGGTGTGGTGATAGAAAAATAATCTACATTTACAGAAATTGTTCGATCGCTTTTGCTCATTACAAGAGAGCAGGCAGCTTTTTAAAAATAATATCGACATACTGCTTCGCCGAACTGGCACGTAAATTTGTCATGTACGTTCTTCTAACGTTTGTATATATATATATATATATATATATATATATTTAACTTATTTCAAACGAGGCTATTCTCTTCTGTCGATTTGTGCCATGTCTTTTATAACAATTGTCTTATCGCTTCGTACATGTCATTTAAGGGTGCACTTTAAGTGGTGTACGTTTGCTAAAAACGTACGTAAGGATTGGAAATACAATAAAACAAACGACCATTCAAACCACCCCTATCCAACATCCCCCATGCGTGGGTAAATCTACATAGGTGCGGTAAGGCCGATAGTGGTTTCCGGATGATTTAAATTCGTAAACAAGAGTTGTCGTTCGTTCGGGACGGTATTGTGTACTTCCGGTTGCCAAAATAAGTAAGTGAGCGTAAATTTGAAAAAAAAAGTTAACTCTGGCAAGACGGAATTACGACAATCAAGAATAACGGACACGGAACATTAATATATTAGATATTTACATACATGTTAATTGGCAGCATATACCAAACTATTAATCAGCCGGCGCTAGTAAATCGCTTGAACGTATTTCTAGTGCTAGTATCGTGCAAAAAAAAGTTGTTTTAACATACTATTAATTAAGCTACCCAATAAAGCATTATTAGTCAACAAATGAAGATGTAATCACTCTTAATCGGGAATTGTCTGTTGTGTTTGGTATGCTGTACAACGGCAAGGTCTGCAGGGGAGACTGTAAAGTGCGCATGTTTATGTCAGTACGAATTCAATTTAAAAAGTTAAGTAAATCTGCATGTTTATGACCAAAACTTTGATTGCATGGAAGCGATAATCATTATTATTACCTGATTGTCCTATTTATCATATTTATGAAGGATGGTTATCATATTTTCAAGACATTTTATAACCAAACTTTTTCGAGTCTATCTTTTTATAATGTCTCTGATTATTATATAGCACAACACATGTGTCTTACTCTCACAATGTGGTAATACAATAACACAATGGTCCTCGCATTGTCCTTCAAACAAAATAGACGAGTTGTCATACAGTTAATGCATTGTGTTTAAAATTGGACGCCCATAAAAATGCATTTTTGCATATTTATAGAATGAAAGGTAAAGAACATATGTGTTACTTGTTTATAATAATTGTACAACCCAACAAAAAGAAAACTTACCAAAACAAACAAAAAAAACGTTATATTTACTATATTTATTACCGACGATTTTTAATTATTACATAAAGAAAACAACCGTTGCTATTTTGATATTACATTTATTAACTAAGGCATTCATGTTTAAAGTAACCGATTGTTATTTAATGTATTGAATCTTGGATCAAATCAAATCTTAGTTTTAAACAAAAGCTAACGCGGAACTGCATTGAAACAGTTTGCTGAACATTGGAATATTAAAATTCAGAAATTTTAAGCACCATTAACATATATATATATCACAAAAATAAAAAAGAACATTTTGTTTCTTGTTAAATCTATGTAACTAGACCACATCTAGCGTTGCAACTTTGGCTATTGCTTTAAGGAACACTGATTATTTATGGGTTAACTTTATTTTACGAAATCTGTTTTCGAAATATCCGCTGATTTTGAGTATGTGTGGGGCTTTAACGCACAGCATTCCATATTGTTTCATAAATATTCAAAGTTTTCCGTACGATCAGTGTAACATCCAAATGCTTCAAATGTTGACATAAATAAAAAGATTCTAACAATAAGTCCAAATGCACTGAACACGTGAAATTTACCTGCTGTTAAACTTACCTTTCCTTGCAACCAACATTTTCAAAATATGTGTAAAACAACTGTAGATCTTACCATTGTCTCATTTCCCGACCTAGAGAAATCGCCGATAAATTGTTAAAACGTGGTTTTGTTTTGCTGACACATAAATGCAACTATCATCTCAGCATTATTCAAATGGTGACAGAGCATAGAGTTAATCAAGTTGACAGCTAGAAACAAAAGACAAAAGAAAAAACATACGCATTGAAACTTCAATTGTTTCTAAAACGGACATTGTTCGCGTCAAAGCGATGCACTGATTTCGATGCTTCGATTCATAATCCACTTTAGTTTAACATAACAAATTGTGTTCACGGTCCGTCCACAACAAGTCAAGATTCAAATAAACGCATTTCCGTTTAAAATCATATGACGGTAGATAAATATTGCAGTACACATTGGCTATATTCCTTGAATTAAACAGGACAAATGAAATAATGGACGACTTCAATGCTTCATTAAAGATGTATCCCTTGGAAAATCCCTTTTCAAACGATCTTACTTAAAGCATTCGTTCTCCAGATTTGAGTTCAATTACGTTTACTATTTCTAAGTATACGTCAAAGAATAAGGCGTGCAGAACCATGTATTGAGTGCACCGAGATGCTACCCAATGGCCATCGTCCCTTGTAACGACTAGTTACTTGGGTTATGGGGATAGTGCGAAAAGTGCGAGATAAAGTTCCAGAGACGACCCTGTGCCTTTTAGTGTTCGGTTTGAAGCAAGAGTGAGGTTGCCTAACCATGCAATTTTATCTTTCAATTTCAGTGGTAGACAGAGGTACGCAGATGCTCAATACAAATCTTTGTTACCAGACCACATCTGGCGTTGAAATTTTGGCTATTGCTATGAGGAACACTGATTTTTTATGGGTAAACTTAATTTTACGAAATATTTTACGAATTATTAGTTGATTTTGAGTGTTAATGGGGCTTTAACACAATTAGAATATAATAATTCAAAAATCTTCTGAATCTTGTACATATCCAAGAAAACTAGGACAATTATTTAGCAAACATATAACATTATGTTATTGATTCAAGCATTAAAATTTAAAACGAAGAAAACTGACAAACTAATTAAAAATGTATCAGGTATTGTACAGGTTATGTTGGATAATTTACTGGAATGGCCTTTGATTTAAGATCTAGTCACAATTGGTAGTATATATGTATATATGTATATTGTTTGGTGTTGTGTTGTTTTGTCAACATCCACCCAACAACTATTTATTATTTCATGTCCATTATATAAGTCATACTTTTCATCAACATTGTTGAATAAGCATTTAAGCATTTACTCACACCGTCATTACATGTCTTATGTATGTTGTTTGGCTATGTACTAATGTATTTGCCAATAACATTGACTTGACTTAAATTGGTTTACGTGAAACAGAGCTTTTCACGTATAACCTGCACTAAGCTGTCGGATGATTATGCGCACAGGATAGCCGTGTCCAAATAAAAAAATCGTCCATTTAGCATACGGTGTTTGAACAGTTTTGTTTATGCCTGATGCCGAATAACAGAACAGAACAGAATATAACAGAATTATACATCACGTTATTATACATTGGATATTATAAAAATGTAGGTCCACGCCTAAGAACGGTCAATATAAAGCATTTGGGCTTCAAGTAAGGTTAAAATCGCGGTGAGCTCACACTTTCCCCCAGAATAAATAACAAACACATAACATATACGTGTAAATAGGCTTTGTATCCATACATCTTATGGACTTTTATTGATATAAGTATTGTCCGTGTTGATAAAATATATAACATACAAAGTATAAGTAATATCTAGATAATTTTAAATAACAGCAGTCATAAGCTTTCAAAACAATAACAAGAGCACCGCATATCGGGTGCAAACGCTCGGCTGTGGGTGTTGGATTTTTTTCTTTGCCTTTAACCTTGAAGGATGACCTTGACCTTGACCTTTCACCACTCAACATGTGCAGCTCCATGAGATACACATGCATGCCAAATATCAAGTTGCTATCTTCAATATTGCAAAAGTTATGGCCAATGTTAAAGTTTTCGGACGACGACGCGGCAGGACGAGCTGGCTATGACAATACCTCGGGTTTTCTTCGAAAACAGCCGAGCTAAAAAAAAATAAAAAAATAACTGAACATTTTGCTGAATGCATTTATGCCAACATGTATTACACTTTCTGCCAACATTCTAATCGAAATATCCGAAACATATTCATTGAGAGACATTACATTTTTTGAAGTGTCGATTGTTACTGCCAAAAAAATACAAACATATACCAGAGATATTACCCATTAGAAAATACTATGTATTATAAGAGAAAATGATAGTAGTTCACCGAATTACTCGAATGTCATGTAAGTACACAACACATTTGTGGACGGTTTCATTTAATAACTTTTTATTCCGACGTCTACGATCTTGAAACAAAAACCGATGGAAATGCAAACACAGTAGAACCGAAAGGGCGAATAAATATATATATATAGTGGCTTACCGAGTGAAAATAATACACGCTACTGCTTGGCGAAAATCACGAAAACGATGCAATTTTGGAAGTCAGCTCCAACTAAAATCACTTCCCATTCAGCTCCCGTATACGCATGCATCTCTGTTAGTATACCCATTTTATGTCACACTACGATACGGTTCAAAGTATCCTGCCTTTATAGTCGATATGAAGGTTTTGTACAATAATCCTTTTTTATGATAATTCTTAGAGCAATGGGATGTATATGCCTATATTCATAGTTGGTGCGGTAGTCGAGTGGTAAAACTCTGGTCTACCATTCCAGAGTTCGTGGGTTCACTCCCTGGCCGGGTCACTGGAAATTTCAGAAATGCTTCAAATGTTTCCCACCTAACTAGAGATGTACTGGTATGAAACCCAGGTAATTCTCGCATGTATCGGTGCTATACACTGAGCACGTAAAAGAACCAAGAGATCTATTCGTAAAGAGCTAGGGTATCGCACCCGGATTCCTTGTATCTCAATACTGTCTCTTCTGCTTGATGTCTCTTCAGCAAAAAACAAAAACCATTGGAAATAAGTGCTTGCACTTTCATGCAAGGTCAAAAAGAAATATAATATAGTTATTCATTTGTAAATACAATTACAAAATAAGACACTGAATGAAAAGTTATCACTGAAACATTCCACCAATTATATAATTTAGAACGTATAGCACGAAAAAATACAAATCACCAACAAGTGTATCCTATTTTTTTGTTACACTTTTTGAATCTTACTAAACTTATTATTTCTAATTTTGTCCCTATTGAATGGGGCTGCAGACAAGAAGTTCCCCTCTCATGCGATATTTTAATCCTCTGCGCCGAAGTTTTGTCACTTGTATTAAGAGATAACAAGAATATAGAAAAGGGTATAACCATTCACGTACTGAACATAAAGTGTTCCAATCGCGGACGACACTTCTATTTTATTAGACGGTACTCAACAATCCTTAACAGAAATCTTTAAATGCAAATATTTCAGGTCTCAATGTAAATTGTAATAAAACAAATGTTAAATGGATGGCAAGCACATAAATCCAAAATGGAAATTAAATTGGATGCAACACTGCTTGAAATGCTTGGATTAAATTCAAGTTGACCTGTTTAAAAAATACGATAAAACAATTGTTAAAATGGAAAATATTCTGAAAAATTGGAAAAGAAGAATTTTAACACCAGTTTTTCCAACGATTGTAATCGTGAAAACATTTATTGTGTCATTATTCAATCGCTTTTCATATGATTGCCCAAACCACCCAATACCATTTAAAATTCAATAAAGTATTCTATTCTCAGTTTTATTTGGGACGGGCATAGTAAAATAAAGTTTACAACAATAGTAAAGGAATATAGTGACGAAGGTTTAAAAAACGATCAATTTGGATGCATTTATTCCAGCATTGAAACTTTCCTGGTTACAAAAAAAAATCAATCATTTAGGAGAAATTGGATAGAAATCACAAAACTGTATTTTGATACTTATAAACTATTCAATGGCAGCTATAATTATTCTTTAAAT
Source organism: Dreissena rostriformis (assembly GCA_007657795.1). Taxonomy (NCBI): domain Eukaryota; kingdom Metazoa; phylum Mollusca; class Bivalvia; order Myida; family Dreissenidae; genus Dreissena; species Dreissena rostriformis. Next base: position 112,255 of record VMBQ01001502.1, read on the forward strand.
ATATATGATAGAATTTCAAACCCTATTTTGTTAGATGTTTTAAAAAGCTTCTCACTTTATTGTAGTAAATAAGAAATAAACACAGAAGAATTATTGTATTATCCACTTTTTTTATAATCCAAACATATTGATAGGAAATACAAGTTTGTTCTTTAAGTCATGTTTCGTTGCAGGAATTTATTGTATAGGTGATACATTGCAAAATGGAATTGAGTTTTGTACACCATTTTGCTTAAACAATTGGTTGTTTATTATTTTTATTTAGAATGGTGTAGTCTTTTTGTCCCAGATTCTTTTTTCAGTACAAGTTGTAATAATGGAGGCAAAAAGGGTTTGATAATTTGCTCCGAATATTTGTCCTTGCTGACATTGGTCCAACTTACTTATACCCAGCTTTAGATTGCATTTTGGGGCCGATCGAGTCATGGTCACTGTTACTAAATAAGAAAAGCTGTGTCGGCTCCTTAATGTTTTTGGAACAAGATGTAACTTGGAAATTGTGAGTGTAGGTCTTAACTGCATACTTGATTGGTATTGCATTTAAAGTGAGACTGCACGATTTTGTCAAATATTTATGAATTTACATACAATGTATAAAAAGACTTATTGTACATATATTTCAATATAAATAAAAATAAAAGTTAAGAAAAACATGTGTCGAAAAATGCGAAATAAGCCAAATATTTAATTCTGAAATCGAAAATGTCTGTACTGTCGGATTCGCCAGCATGTGTATTATGCATGTGCGATGTGAATCTAAATTTAGTTTAAGTGCAGATTCGTTCATAAGACACAAAGACACAATTATGTTTTACGGATCACTTTAATTTCCTGCAACGATATCTATTATACGACACACGAACACTAACTCAGATCCTAATAAAAAGACGAATGCTTCGGTTATTGTAGGAAAATATGTACGAAATATCTTCGTCACAATCGGCTCGGGTGCTAATTTGTCTTTGCTGCATTTTATGAAATTCGTCTTCAATGTATATTTTGTCTTGCGTATTTTGTGTTATTGTAACATATTTGTACCAATATATTACAATTTAACACATATTAAAATCGTGCAGTCTCACTTTAAGGCCAGTAATGTTAAGGTCACTGTAACTAAACATAGACAAACAGTTTCCGCTTAATAACTTATGTTTGCAAGGAGATTTTGCGCTAAAATTGTGTGTGTAGGTTGCTTACCAGTACACTCAGCTTGGGATTGCATATGGGCCAGTCGGATTAGGATCAATGTCAATATTGCTAAAAATGGAAAACGTTTATGCTCAATAACGTGGGTTTCGACGAAGGTATTGTGCTTACACTGTGTGTGTGTGTAGCTCGCTTGCATACCTTACTTGAGATTGTGTAATTATTTCAATTAAATAATATTGCTATATTAAACGTTCAGTGTCTGGTTTCATGGTATCGCCATTTCTCTTGCTGTCGCCATTACCTGCTCTGCCATCATTTGCACAACAAATTAATACATCCTTCACAGATTAATGTTACTCGAATCTTTAAACGGACGTATTTTATGACAAGGTCGCACCCTTGTTTTAGACTTTGGTAAGATTATTGAGATCAGATTTAGAGCATAACTATTACCCTGACTAGTGTGAGCAGCTTCCCTATATTATTTTGTGAACAATTCTGTGATGTTTATGGTATTTATTTATCAACCAGATTTGTATTGTGTCAGTATGTGCGTGTGTGTTTTTGTTCATTGTTTTTAATTTTTAATTTTGAGTAAGTTTATATACCTGCTAACCATTGCTGCGTCTGCCTGCCCTCCAATTAACATAAAAACGTATTGGGGAGTTTATCATCAATTTAATTAGACCCTTGATTTGAATGGTTATGATTTTTACAAATCTTTAAAATACTACCTTTACTTGATCAAAAAGGGTACAAATCAGCATGGGAAAAACAACTTGGAACGTCTGGAAGAAATAAAATAACACCCAAAAAGCTTCAATAGATGTATTTATACTAAAGACAGTCTACTATGTGAAATATGCACATCATCATGTTCAACAGCAACAAATCCACATAACACAACAAATAACATCAAAACCAGCAAATCAAGATGAAGCAAATGAATATAACTCGTAAGATCTAAGTTCTATGCAAAGATCTATAAATAAACATGTAGTCACGTGACTGAAATCTCGTCTATGCCGGGCGAATTTCCGTGAAAACCCAATAACGCTAATCTTTGTTTATTTATAGATCTTTGTTTTATGCTAGCGTACCCAATTACAAACAGTAAATTAAAAAACAGAAAATGCCCTAGACAATACTTTGTCTGTAACAAAAGTCACCGTATAGGGTAATTTAATTCTTTTCCTTTCCAGAATGTAATCTTTAGAACATATTTCAGTTAATTTTGAATTTAGCACAATTTATAAATAGATTTTTGATATTTTAAACATATTTAGAAATATATCATATAATATATAAAAATATAAAAATGTTGGTTCAATTAGCATTTGGTGGAGCTGTATTACAATCAAACTAAATAAAAAAATATCTCATTTCAAACTCAATAAGTGAAATCACTGTACTTCCACAATCTCATGTGATAAAATGGTAATAAGAACATATAGTGAGGTATGAGAAAGTGTTAATATACTTGAACAATGCCTCAAAGTGTAAGTGCTATACATACAATAATGTTACAAATAATCTTCATTAAAATGAATTTTATATTACCCAGAAAACAACTTACTTTGATGTATGTATTATTGTTGATTAACTGAACATATTTAATAGACCTAATAGTGCCTTACAATGTTACTGTTTGGCTTTGTCCAAATATATATTACATCATACCTTAATATAACAAATCCCTTATCAATTATCCACTTTTCCATTAAAACGAATTTAAGCACACTTCAAACAATTTATGTCATTTGTAAATGGTAGAGTGAAAAACGGTTGGGTAAAGAATTTATCCACTTTTCCATTCGAAGGAATTAAAGCACATTGCAAACAATAAATGTACTTTGTAAATGGTAAAGTGTAAATGTAATCAGTATAAATTATCAACAAACATGTTCAATAAACACTTACTTAAAACCAGTTTATTTCAACTAGAGTGTATTAGGCTGAATTGTATATAAAAAAAAAATTAGGCCTGTTAAAACCCTTTCGAGTTCATTTCTTGGTAGAACCAGTACTTGGCATTTTTGGAAGACATCTTCAGAACACCACAGTTGGGAAACAACAATCGACCTCCTGGTCCCTATGCGGACACCAAATCACTATGCCAAGGTGACCAAACACACACTTCATACAAGGAATGTTATCTGTCAAAGATAAGCTTCAACACATTACCCTTTGCATTTTGTACAAAATGCAAGTTATGCAAAATGTATGCAAGTACCCTTTCAAAATAGAAAAATATGCATACATACCCTATGTTATGGTTACCAACAAAGAACTATGCTTTGGTCAATATTCATAAAATAATATTGATTTAGTTTGATCAACATTCAACATTTACAATAAGGACATACATGCATGATCAATATATACCAAAAATCCGGGAAAATAAGAGTATACTCTGTTTACAGTCATCAATTTAAGTGAAGATACAATAAGTGAATATTTACTCTATGGGCTTTTTGGACCTATGTCACAAAGAATATTTAACAGTTAAATTTAGTGATAATAAACATCTTTGCATTTTATGGCTTGAAAAACAATGCTAAAGATAGCGCCTTTATTATTTAATATATCTTTCTGCGCTATATTATACATACTGAAAATGTCTTCTTATTGTTTTCTTTTGTAACTGTCATAATAGGCTTTTGTTATTCTCGTAATTTCTTTTTGTAATTTTCATTATTATTTTTTTCCAACTCACTTGAAATTTACTTTTATTGTTTAGATAACTTTATCATATATGACTTTATATATGTAGCGTATTCACCCCTTTTTCATCTCTGATTGCATTATATTATTGTACTATATGTCATTCTGTATATGTACTTTTATGCAGTATTGAAATAAAACATGGAAGAAAAAAATCTTTCTGAACTATTTGTACATAAAACGTTCAAACAATAATTTTCAACACAATACACAAACAAGCATAATATATCACAGAGTGTGGAATAAAGTTCATTTGGTAAAAAAAGAAAACATTATGGTACAAAAACAATGTCACAAGAACACATTCATTTTACCACAAGAAATGTATAGCAACAAATGTATACACAAAACAATCACACATTTTTACAAAAATAATTTTGCATAAAAATTTCTCTACAACACTATTCTGTGGTTTCCAGTCACAAAACAAAAATATGCATTATATCTGTTACAACATGGCATTTTCAAGTCTTGATTGATAACACATGAAGCATAATTCACAGAAAATGGGGAAGTATATCCAATAAACATATTGGGTGTTTTACTTAACATTCAATGTTTATTATAAAAGCAGTATGTCTCACCTATAAATAGCTATGTGTGAGTTTCACTACGTAGATAAGTAAGCCTTAGATAAATTATTTAGTTCATAAAATGTAGCTGCATTTAAACTTGATAAATAAGAAAAACAATACTCTATAGCCATGGAATAAAACTTAAAAGGATAATAACTTGTCAAAGTCAATATATGATAAATGATTTACATTACACTATTATTTAAACGGAGGAAATGTGTTGAGAGACATATAGTTGATGACGTGTTGCTGATTATTACGAAAGCAAAATGGTTTTGTAAAGTGGGTTAAACAATTATTATACATTTTATACACAGTTCGTATCAAACAAAAACATTAAACACCAAATATTCAAAAGAGTTCACTATAATATTTGAAAAATCATAATATTAATGTTTAGATGTGTTGAAACTAGGACAACATATGGAAGTGAAAAAAAAAGATGATAAGCATTAAATTTGTGCTCATATAAATAAGATGTACAAATTGAGACAAAAGAACAAGTCACAAGTCATGTACATGTATACAATAGATAAGCACATCAATTGGTAGTTAGTTTGGTAATAGTGTACATTTGTGCTATGTGTTTAACTGAGAAATAAAGCAAAAAACATGTATAATTATTTAGTTTTCTTTGTTGTTCATAAATGTATGTCATTTCATGAATATGGTCGGGTTGGGGGAAAGATTGTGTTGCAGCCAGGTTAGCTCAGTTCGCAGAGCACTCGCCCTGTTAGCGAGGGATCCCGAATTCGAGCCCAGACTGGCCCCACAATTTCCCCTTCCTATGACATATATGAAAACGCTGTGAGAAAACAGGATTAAATGCATGTGCGTAAAGTGTCGTCCCAGATTAGCTGGTGCAGTCCGCATTGGCTTATCAGGAACGACACTTTATGCCTTAAATGGATTTTCATCCAGCAGTGTCTTACTTAAAACGAAAAATACAATAAAAGCGAAAGTGTACACTTTACGCACATCCATTAACCCCCCTTATCACAGAGTGAAGTTCATATGTTAACTTGCTGACATATTAATAATACATTTTATAAAACATGACAGTGATGACATGTGTGTAAACACACATCACTTGAATCCTTAAAAATATACTTTAAGTATTTGAAAACAATTTGAAAAAAATAATAAGTTAAGTACCCTTTGAAAAAAGTTCAGTTTAGTACCCTTTTACTTTGAAACATAATCAACAGTACAGTAATAACAATTTGTCAAATAGCTTAAAAATAAATATAAGATATACTCAGCATATCTTGTTAATATTGGATATAGTGTATCAAAGATCGAAATACAACATGTGGCAACTCAAAGTAAATGTGTATCGCATAGGTGGAGATCAGGCTTTCTAAATGAAAGCCCTTAAAACTCATAAATGATTTGTTTGCACAAATAATTTTAGTAATATAAATTTGCAAAACAAAACAATTTAAACTAATTAAGAACAATACTTTGTGAGTATGGGCCCTGGCTCAAATAAATGGGCCCTGCCTCATGCATATGGGCCCTGGTTTAAGCATATGGGCCCTAGATCAAGCATAAAGGCCCTGGCTCAAGCATATGGGCCCTGCATCAAGCAATTAAACAGAATGTTCAGTTAACTAACTCCCAATCATCTTCAGAAGAAAACTACATTACCTAACAAAAATTGCTTCTCATTCAGCCGAATGATGATGAAACAAATATGGCACCACTGTGCATTGTGCTAATATGTGTGCAACCTGTTATAAATCTGGAAGTAACAAATACAGATTTTAGTGTAGAAACAAATATAGCACCACTGTGGACTACAAAAATTGCGTGCAAGGTGGTAAACAGTATGGAAGTCACAAAGTCAGATTTTAGTGTACAAAAAATATGGCACCCCTGTTGACTAAATAAACACGTGCACAAGCTGGTAAAAATCTAGAAGCAACAAAGAAAGATTTGGTGTGGAAAAAACATAAAGGGCGCCACTGTACTCCATACTGGCATGTGAGGGAGCTTGTAGACATCTTGAGGACATATTGGTGTAGAGAACAAGTATGGCCCCACTGTCGACTATACAGGCATGTGCGCAAGCTGGTAAAAATCTTGAAGCAACAAAGACGGATTCCCTGTGGAAAAACAGTGCGCCACTGTGAAAGATTTGTTGTGGAAGAACATATAGGGCGCAACTGTACTCCGTACTGGCACATGAGGGAGCTTGTAGACATCTTGAGGAAATATTGGTGAGAGAAGAAGTATGGCCCCACTTTCGACTATACAGGCATGTGCGCAATCTGGTAGAAATCTGGATCACCGTCTTCTTCATCGTCCGAATCTTCTTCCTCTTTGTCCAACTGAAAACACATGAAAACATTCATTGACAGTGCTAAGTTTGAAACTGGTGTAGGTGCTCCATTGTTTTCATATCAAATACAGTGTTTTTGCAATGACACAACTGAAGACACGTTAAAAAATACATTGAGAGTGCTAAGTGTGAAACTGTTGTATATGCTTCATGGTTTTATATCAAATACAGTGTTTTTGCAATGATACGACTGAAGACACATGAAAACATACAACTTGATTCAAATCCTTTACAAAAACAAATATATTCATTGTGATGGTACTTTGATTTATTGTAGCATAAAGGCCATTATCATGTGTGGCGTGTTCTGAGAAAACTGGGCAAAATGCTTGTGCGTAAAGTGTCATCCCAGATTAGCCTGTGCAGTCCACACAGGCTAATCCGGGAAGACACTTTCCGCCTAAACTGGATTTTCGCTAAGAAGAGACATCATTTTAAAGCGGAAATTGTCGTCCCTGATTAGCCTGTGCGGACTGCACAGGCTTATCTGGGATGACAATTTATGCACAAGTATTTTGCTCAGTTTTCTCAGAACACGACACATGTTACTGTTGGCAAGCAAGAAGACCCAGAAAGTCCCCACTTACCGCTTCCAGCTCCTCATGCGTGAAGAGGAATTTCGGCAAGAGCCACTTCCGCAGGGGCACCATGAGGAAGACGAAGAGTGGGAACGCTATGGCAACCACAGTGGACTTGACCACCCACAGTATACCCACCAGCACCAGCTGAATCCCAGTGAACAGGTGCATCTTCAACGTCTTCACCTGGAAACAGTGCGAGATGTGATATGGTCACATGGCACATATATATATATATATATGGGCCTCACTCTATGAAAAGGGGTTAATGCATATGTGTCAAGTGTCCTCCCAGATTAGCCTGTGCAATCCACACAGACTATCTATGGACAACACTTTCCACTTTATTTTTATTTTTTGTTTAAAAGAAGACTCTTCTTGGCAAAAATACAGTTTTTGTCCCTGATTAGCCTGTGCGGTTAAAACAACTTTCAAATTAAACTTCCAAGCACCACTCACCTGTCGAACATAGCTCTTTCCTGGATGATGTTTGACTGGCATGAACAGCAGCTTGATTCTCTTGTAGAACTGGACACCGCTGATGGCAGACACACCGAGATACAGCAAGACACCAAAGAGCACCGCGATGGGCACACGACGTAGCACGTCGCCCCAAAATAGCGTGGAACCTGTGATTTTGAACAAGTTATTTTTTAATATATTGATATTAAAAGTATATACAAAGTCCAGCTAACAAGTACTTGTCCTTTATAAAAGTGACTTAGTTGCAGACCTTGATTAAACAAGAGATGTGTTTGTCAGAAACACTATGCCCCCTATTGCACCGCTTTGAAATTAAATTCCAATATATCATTTGGAATGTTTAGAAATTATCTCCCTTTTAAAGCTTATTACTTCCCTTGGATTGTAATTTTTGCCTTTTGACCTTGAAGGATGACCTTGACCTTTCACCACTAAAAATGTGCAGCTCCATGAGATACACATGCATGCCAAATATGAAGTTGCTATCTTCAATATTGCAAAAGTTATGACCAAGGTTAAGTTTTTGGACAGACACCGTCATACAATGACAGACATGCCAAAAACAATATAACCCCTTCTTCGAAGAAGGGGGCATAAAAATAAAAATGAACTGTCTGAATTGAAAAAAAAATAAAAAAATAAGTTATGACCTTAATTATTTTGCCTATGACTTCATGAAAAAACATTGGAGTGGAGCAAACCTAAAGACAAGTGATGTGTTTGAGAAACACTTTGTCCCCTTTTGAGCGATTTTGACCCATATATTTGACCTTTGACCTTGAAGGATGACCTTGACCTTTCACCACTCAAAATGTGCAGCTCCATGAGATACATTTGCATGCCAAATATCAAGTTGCCATCTTCAATATTGCAAAAGTTATGGCCAATGTTAAAGTTTGTGCAAACAAACCAACAAACAAACAAACAAACCAACAAACAGACAGGGCAAAAACAAAATGTCAACCAGTATAGACTGGGGGACATAATTAGCACATATCTTCCCTGTAAGGACATATGGGGATAGTATGTACTGGATATCTTATGTGGAAAAGAAATGTTCATTAGAAATGTAATATTATTCATCAAAGACCAATAACTTCCGGAACGAATACTAGGAGCATATGATATTACAATATGCATATGTCCACTTAATAGGTATGATTTATATTAAAACAAAAGATGTGTTTGTCAGAAAAACAATGCCCCTTACTGCACTGCTTTGAAATAAAATTTGCATGTTTTGACTTAAAGTTCCATATTTTGACCTGAAAGTTTCATATTTTGACCTTAAAGTTTTGGGACAGATAGACAGAATGACAGACAGACAGGCCAAAAACAATATACCCCCTCTTCTTTGAAGAAGGGGCATAAAAATCATCTTATTCTTATTTAAAGTGTTTGAGATTAAATACAGTAAAAAGAATTAATCGAAGGGCAATATCTCCACGAGCAATCATTGGATCATTAATTTTCGAGCCCTGTTAACACAAATTAATTATTTTAATATACTCAAATTCATAAGTTATTATATTCAATTTATAGCAATTATTTATTGTAATATATTCATAAAGATAATTTATAACAACATTATCACACCAATTATTTATAAAAAAATATACTCATTAATTATTGCTAAATATTCATACTGATTATTTATTGTAATATATTTATACAGAATATCTATATTAAAATAGTCTCACCAATTAAGTAGTACACTATATTCATACCGATTAATAACTACAAAATATTAATACTGATAATTGTACAAGTAATATATTCATACAGATTATGAATAATAATATGGTCCCACCAATTATTTAATATTCTAGACTCGTACTGATTAATTAATATATTCATACCAATTAATTAGTATGATAATATCACACCAATTAATTACTACAATATATTAATAACTATTAATTAGAATACTAGATTCATACCGATTAATAACTATAACAAATTCATACCAATTAATTAGTATACTTCACATACACAGATTAATTATTATAAAATATTCATAACGATTAATTACTATACTAGACTCATACCGATTAATTATTATAATATATATTCATACCATTAATTAGTACACTAGACTCATACCGATTAACTATTATAAAATAACTATACCGATTAAAATATTCATCACAATGTTAGTGACGCGCTGATCCCTAACCTCCAACAGTTTGGGTTTTTCACCGGGGGCATGTGTCTGGCTCATAACGGCAAGTGACGACACGTGGGCGACCGAGCGTACAGTCGCCGGACACATCCAGGGGAGGCCAAATAAGGAACAAAAGAGAATAACGAGGCCCAAGAGGAATTGGTCCAAATGGAAGCCAGTGCCTTTCTTGAGCATGAAGGTGTTTTTGTGAAGCAACATCCTGAAAATAGTATTGAGACTTATGTTAAAGTTGGGATATCTATACAAATCAATGACATGCAATTCTGTTATTACAGCAATGTCAACATCCTGAAAATAGTATTGAGACTTATGTTAAAGTTGGGATATCTATACAAATAGATGACATGCAATTCTGTTATTACAGCAATGTCAACATCCTGAAAATAGTATTGAGACTTATGTTAAAGTTAGGATATCTATACAAATCGATGACATGCAATACTGTTATTACAGCAATGTCATACAGAAGCATTCTTCTTATGAAGATGTGCAAAATTTCGGCTTCAAAGATATAGCAACTACACAGATACGAACGGATATAATAATGCACACATACAAAAAATTAGCTCCGAGTAAATTGATTTCTATGCATATACATGTAGTGTCAATGGCATGCGAAGAAAAACAGATTTTGGCCTGTACGTGCCATCTATAAAAAAAAGTTTTGACAAAGTTTAAATGGGGGTAGAAATAATACATTAGAACACTTATTTTTTTAAATCCCAGCTCCTTCTTTATTGTAACTATATTATAGTTTTGATATTGAAACTTTAAGAACATAAAGTGTTTGACACCACATGACCCAGTTCCAAACTCAGCCAAGATGTTATTAGAACAGCAAGTTTCCTGAAGATTGTGAAAAAAACAAGTGATGTGAACACTATGTCCCCTTTGAGCGATTTTGACCCATACATTTGACCTTTGACCTTGAAGGATGACCTTGACCTTTCACCACTCAAAATGTGCAGCTCCATGAGATACACATGCATGCCAAATATCAAGTTGCTATGTTCAATATTGCAAAAGTTATGGCCAAATGTTAAAGTTTGTGCAAACCAACAAAGCAACAAACCAACAGACAGGGCAAACACAATAAGTCCCCCAGTATAGACTGGGGGACATAAAAAGCGACTTCTAGAGTGTAAACAAAGTTTTACTATTGCCATATAAGGAAAACTGCCCTCCCCCCCCCTGTCAGCCAACAGACACGAGTTTTCAAAGGCAATTGTTTCTGAGCAAGTTTCATAATTAATGGACCAAAAATGTGACCTCTAGAGTATTGACAAGGTTTCACGTTAACCATTAAAAGAACTTTTATTAAAGTGACCGCGTTTTTGACACCACATGACCCAGTTTCAAAACTAGGCGCAATAGCAATGAAACAAATTTTGGACCTAGCTTCACACAGATCCGACAATAAATGTGGCATCTAACCTTTAACAAGATGACTATGATATGTTGACCAAGGACAACAGATGACTGACAAATAACGATAAACCACAAACAAAAGATGATCACAAAAGCTCACCATGAGCATGTTGTGCTCAGGAGAGCGAAAAACCTGCACCATTTTAAAACACAAGCCATCTGCAAGTGTGTGATTTAAGAACCACTTCAGGAGAGGAAAATGCACCAATAAAACATTTGTTTATAGATCCAGACAGTTTAGAACTATTTGTTAAAAAAAGTTTTGCATTGAAAGGGAGGAAATCAGCTGCAAGGAGGAGATCACACCACAAGTCATCTTACTGTGTAAGCTGGAGCTCTAAGAAGAGCAGTAGGAATATCAGGAAGGCTGGAATGACTGCTGACACCATTAGTTCAACCTTCATAGGCTCCTTAACCCCCATCGGGTTCACAAACCAATTAGATTGTCCACCAGTGTGTGCGGTTATCTCGGTCGGCATAGCAAGTTTCTGAAAAAAAACAAAAAACGTTTCGAGTCCCACTCTGGAAAAATTGAGTTGAATGCATGTGCATTTAGAGAAGTACCAGATTAGCCCGTGCAGTCCACACAGGCTAATCAAGGAAGATTCTTCCCGCTTTTATGGTATTTTTTGTTTAAAAGAGGTCTCTTCTTAGCAAAAAAATCCAGTTTAGGTGGTAAGATCATTCCCTGATTAGCCTCTGCACATGCTTTAACCCTTTGAGCGCTGGAACCGAATTTTGAAGGCCTTTGCAAACAGTTTGGATCCAGATGAGACGCCACAGAACGTGGCGTCTCATCAGGATCCAAACTGTTTGCTATTCTGATAGTATTCTTTGAAAAAAAATCGAAGAAAATGCTAATTTCAGAAATAAGCAGACGACATTTTAGCAGACGACAAATTTCCCAGCATGCAAAGGGTTAAGAGGTTGTTTTATAATGAAAGAAGATTTGACAGACCTTGCGACCATCCAACCGACAGATGCAAGCAACATTACCCTGCTTCTTTGAAGGGGAGGGAGGGGCATAATAAAAGTATTTTACACAATGATTATAATTGAGTAAAGGCAAATTTAGCGTACCTGGGTGAATGTATCTGCACATATGTAGTCAAAAAGGACCATCAAAATGATTGCCAGAAATAATCCAAAGTCACCGAGGGCTCTCCTTGCCTGCAACACAAGCAAACTACCGTAACTAATTTATTAATTACCTTCTTTGGAAAAAAAAAAAATGTATTTCCTATTTTCGACAACCCAGATATTTCCCTTTTATTAATGACTCTAAATTATTTGAAAACTGTATTTCTTATTTTCGCCAACCCAGATATTCCCTTTCCATTAATGACTCAGAATTTATCCTTAATTTATACAAGCACATGCTTTAAATTTGGCAAGTCTGAAGTGACATTTTACACAGGAATATCAAAACGTTTAAATAATAGGTTTATTTTAAGATGACTCGTAATTTACTATTGTAATTAATAGGCCATAATAAAAAAACTCTAAAAACAAAAGCAGGGACTTACACTTCGTCCAAGAAATCTGCTGTTCCTAAAAATCCTGAGAAAGTACGCAATAAAGAATGTTCCAAATATGAGAATGGTGGACAGCAGCGCCGTGTTAGGCTCATTAACATTCGCCTTCTCGCTGTAGTGTGACTTCCCATGAGTGGAATGTGAGCTCAAAGTAGACTGCAGAGTGGAGTTTGACCCCAACGTGACGTCACGTAATAGCGTCGGTAGAACGGTGCTCGTTGATATGTTGGCAATGAGGTCAGTGACGTTGTCCTGGTCCATCAAGTGGCTTGAGTTTACGTCGTTGCAGTAGAACTCTTTGCCCCTCAGTGGGTGTTCTTTGTATACCTAAGAAATGAAATGTGTACTTGGCATACAGAAGGAAAAAAGAGAATCATATGTGGCGTGTTCTGAGAAAACTGGGCAAAATGCTTGTGCGTAAATTGTCATCCCAGATTAGCCTGTGCAGTCCGCACAGGCTAATCAGGGACGACAATTTCCGTTTTTATGAAATGCTTCGTTTAAATGGTGTCTCTTCTAGGCAAAAATCCAGTTAAGGCGGAAAGTGTCGTCCCGGATTAGCCTGTGCGGACTGCACAGGCTAATCTGGGATGACACTTTACGCACAAGCATTTTGCCCAGTTTTCTCAGAACACGCCACATATAACCTCACCCAACGGTCTTATAAAAAGTCATGATTAACAATTCAAACTACAACTTTGTAACAAAAGTGTCATTGATTATAGTTTGATAAGGCTTGATTGCATCGAAAGCCTAAGGCTTATTGAGACAATCTCTACTCCATTTTCTAAGATTTTGATAGCAGCTTCTGGCTATTAAGACAAACAAGTAAACAATAAATTGAATGCTTCTATGAAGGGCTATACAAGATATTTATCAAACAATTTCACGAAAATGGATACAAGATAAAACTTGTGCAATGAAAGAGCCAAACAAAATAAATGCATAATGCACACAATATTGTTGATATTTTTATGTTTCGAGGTAAAGTTATATCATACTTATTGTATGTTATAGTTATATTTAAAAGCAACTATACAGTTTTCAAATTCCTTAAAAAACTGAGTTGAGTGTTCAAAAAGCCTAACGATTAATTTTTCTTAATTTTTGTAAATACTTGTGCAGTTGGGAAAAAAATCAAAAGCAGTTCGCACGGCAAAATGATATAGAGGATATTTGTTCATGTCAGTTTAAGATCGTTTGTTATTTCACGAGTGATCATAGAAAATATATTTTCACGAGTGGCGCAGACACAAGTGAAAATATTATTTTTCTATGATCACGAGTGAAATAACAAACGATCTTTCACTGACATGAACAAATTTTCTGTTTCTTTTATGCCTCTTTTTCAAGAAAAAAATTAATAATAATTTCCCTTTCGCTGAAAAGTGACCCTCTCTCCCGTGGCGTGCCTCAATACATTGAAATGACGACATTTTGTTGACGAAATGACATCATTTTGTTGATGATATGACGTCATCATTCCAGGGAAATTCTTCAGTTAAACTCTTTTACAATGTAAATAAACGGTAAAAAAAAAAGCATAAAATTAAAAGAAAATTTGTTGGATTCGGTGAAATATCGATTTTATTTCACTCGTGATCATAGAAAAAATATAAACACAGATATAAACAAGGGAAGTACATCTTGATATGATAGTCTAAAAATAGAAAAAGAATTCCCAAAATGTGTTCTTTTCACCGGTGAAAAGAAACCAATTGTGTTCTTTTTACTGCTGTTATTTCACTGCAGAAATGTCATATTTTATCATTAGTTACAAAAGAAAAAACATTACATCACTGCAAAATAAAACCATCTTACTGCATGTTCATGTACCTGAATTATTTTCTGTATCACTTCGTTGATGAAGATCAGAGAGATAAGAATGGCAAACACTTCCTCCGTGAATCGCGTGATGTACTTCACGATGAAGCTGCCCTCTGCCGCTATGACGATGGCTGTGATTACGAACACCCACACGCCGATCCATACGCGCCAGGTCAGAAATTCTATGCCGGATTCCTTACAGAACTGAAATGAGAAAGATACAAATAAGCCTCGTTATATGAAAATTGGGCAATTCATGTGCGTAAAGTGTTGTCCCAGATAAGCCTGTGCAGTATGCACAGGCTAATCAGGGACAACACTTTACATCTAAACTAGGTTTTTAGATAGAAGAGTTCCTTAAAACAAAAAACTCCATAAAAGCGGAAAGTGTTGTCCCTGATTAGCCTGTGCTGACTGCACATGCTTATCTGGTAAGGCAACTTAACGCACAAGCATTACGCCCAATTTTCCCAGTTTGAGGCTAAAATTATAGGCAATATTGACAGGAATAACTGGTGCTAGCACTGAATGTGAATGTGCTTTAATTTGACCTTTGACCTCAATATGTGATATTGAATTCTTTCCAAACATTTTTTCAATTAAGAAGCAAAACTTGTTATCTGGTACACATGCCCAACTGGTTATTTTTTACACAAACAGCTTAACAAGAGGGCCTAAAGGCCCAATGTTGCTCACCTGAGCCATGTAGGAACAAACCTCTTATGTGCAGTTTTTGTGATATTTCTGTAATAATTGTGGTTTTTATCAATGTTTTTTTACTCTGGATGACACAGATTTGAATTGAATGAGACATTATTAGAACTCATGATCTGACATGACATGAAAACATTAAAAAACAAGGGACAAAATTGTCACAAAACCAGGTTTTCAATTTCAAAAACACACTAAGTGACCCCATGACCTAGTTTTTCACCCAGCATGACCAGCGGACATAAGCTTGTTCCGCCCGCCAGCCAGCCCACCCGCATTCGCCTATCTAATAACTAGTTCTTTCCTTCGGAAAACCTGGTTAAAAAAAAGAGCACCGCAGAGCCAGTGCCAACGCTGGGCTGTGGGTCCGGTTTTGGAAAAAAAACTTTGACCTTGATCTTTGACCTTGAAGGATGACCTAGACCTTTCACCACTCAAAATGTGCAGCCCCATGAGATACACATGCATGCCAAATATCAAGTTGCTATCTTCAATATTGCAAAAGTTATGGCCAATGTTAAAGTTTTGGGATGACGGGGACGGCGGACGTGGACAGCAGACGCGTGATGACGAGCTGGCTATGACAATACCTCGGGTTTTCTTCGAAAACAGCCGAGCGAATAACATGATTTTGTATGACAGAACATTACTTACAAACAGTTTTGATAGCTTTCAGCCACACACTGAGACAATTTCTTTAACAAGTTATCATTGAAAAACACTCAAAAGGCTTCATTATTTTGTATATATCTTGAATGCAAATTTCACATATAATTAAACAAATTTATAAGTTACTAGTATTCTTTTTGTTTGAATATATCTTTACTTTGGTTTCAGAGTCTATGATAACCTGTATGAAAATTGTGAAAATGTTTGGACAATTTAATTTTTTCCTAAATATACCGGTAATAAAAAGAATAAATATTCCTAAAAAAATATTAAAATTGTGATTTTTTTTTATTGTGAATCTTTTTAGGAAAAATTGTCATTTAGACAATCTTTTAAACATTAATCCCAATAGAGCCAGGCCAAGGCAGTCACATGGCACCATACTCACCATCCAGAGGTGTTTCTCAAAGACCAACACCGGGCCAGTGGCCCCATACAGTATCAGGGGCTGCCCGGAGAACACCGCAAACACCATGTTGGACATCGCTGTGGCAACAATGGTCTCCACAACACCGATCTCCGAGTGTGTCTTCTCCCCTGAATTGAACAGAGCCATAAAATCAGACCTAAGTTTGAACCTATTTACTTAAGCGGTATTGTATGGTTTACTGAGACTTTCTCGAAGGTTAAACAGACTATGAAAGTGTACCAATTAATAAAGAGAACACTGATAAAAACTTTTTGTTTAATCTATAACAAGAAAAACAAATAATGCAGCATTTATATGTAAATGCACAAAATAAATTGTACGAATCACTTAAAAGTTTAAGGTCCAAACACATACCATACAAACCCCCAAAGGCGATACAAGGGCAGAGACAGGCAAAGAATATGAAGGTCAAGGCCGTGACACACTGGAGACTCAACGCGTCCTTGAAGTCGCTGATGTAGTGTGGGTAGCGTCGGCGCATGTCGTTTATTAGCCCGCCAAATGGCCGCCCTGTACGCTTCAACGGATCCATGGGAATCTTGTCTTTGGTCTCCATTTCAAGCAGCTCTGAAAACAAGAAATCATTTTATTAAGTATAATTACGCAGAAAGGACCAACTTTTTTTTTGTAATAAAAAGCTTTTATAGCGAGTTGCTCTGGAAATGAAGTCACATTCATATTGAGTAAATGAACAATAGTCTAATCATATTTATTTAAGCAAGATTGAATTCAAAGCCTAAGCAGTGTTTTTTTTCAGTNTAGCTCCGGAGCAGACTGCGCAGATGGGCATGCTGGGCTGGAGATAAGTCATGGCCCATATGGCATAAGACCCATTTTCGCCTGACCCAGGTCATTTAGTTCTTTCTTCTTCTACTTTTACCATTATACGCACATAAAAATTAACAATACCATTTAAATCATTATTGAATAAGCAGTATGTGAAGGCCTTACTTTGCAGTTCTTCCTTCTTCTTCTGCTTTTTTCGTCGTATTTTGGCCCGTTTCCGTGCCATGTCCATCACTGGCAGCAGAGTCTTCTGGTCCCAATCACCGGGTGGAAGAACGATGGACTCGTTGAGGAATTCGTTGATGGCGTGCAGAATTTCGGACCTTGTCTCTGCTTTGTAGGCCACCTCATGGAAGTGCTATAAACGTAATGAACAGTTGAAATATGTGAAAGAAGATATGTTTTCTTGGTCTTTTCTGCATTTTTTTTGGTTGAGTTGCTTTTTTTTGCAGCTTTCAAGCTTTTTTCTGTCATTTAATTTAGTTTGCATGTTTTAAAGGACTACAAACTTGTCCAATGCATATCCGAGTGGAAAAGTGTTAAGCCATTTTAGTTTTCAACAAAATCAAATTAAATTTAAGCCTTTTGTTATTTGATTCAAGTTTTAAAGGCTTCCAACCCTAAGATACTGATGAGCAGCAAACAGCATTAATCCTGAATGGACTGCGAGTTATTTGCAGGCTGTTCTGGTTTTACGCTGGTTGCATATATAAGCCAATTTTAACCCTTTGCATGCTGGGAAATTTGTCGTCTGCTAAAATGTCGTCTGCTGTATTTCTAAAATTAGCATTTTCTTTGATTTTTTGTCAAAGAATACTATCAGAATAGCAAACAGTTTGGATCCTGATGAGACGCCACGTTCTGTGGCGTCTCATCTGGATCCAAACTGTTTGCAAAGGCCTTCAAAATCCGGTTCCAGCGCTCAAAGGGTTAATTTGCATCTGAGAGGGAAAGGGTACCGAGTACATCAGCCTCCATACCAGGTTGGACATAATCGGGAAAGACACTTTTTGGCTAAACTGGATTTTTGCTAGGAAGAGACTTCCTTTAAACAAAAAATACCATAAAGGCGGAAAGTGTTGTCCCTAATTAGCCTGTGCAGACTGCAGAGCGTAATCTGGGACAACACTTGACGCACATGACCGATAACATTTAAGGTTGCCGTGGTGTGGTGGATATGGTGTCCACCTAGCGATCATTAGGTCACAGGTTCGATCCCCACAGTGGGAGCGTTCTTTAGATCCCCCCCAAAGACACCAAGTATTGGTTCTAGTCCCAGAAAAAGGAATTGAGAGTGATTCAAATAAGGCTTAGGCTTTCGATTCAATCAAGATAAAATAAATAGGTTTAAACTTATTTATAGGTTTAAACAAAAACCTAGTATATTAGCCTCCATACCTGGTTGGACATCAGTGTGGAGATGGACCGTCCCACCTCATGGTAGTCCATCACTTTGGTCTTTGGTCCGAGCAACACAAACAGGAATCGCACTGGGAGGGGCACTTCAGTCAGGTTATCCAGAATCTGACAATGAGAAGTGGAGCACAATTAAAGAATTAGTTTTTTAAAAAAGCATGAAATGAAGGAATCGTTTGATAAATTGCACTAGATTATTAAATGGTTTGAGAAAATAGCATCAAATGGATGAATTGTTTGTGAAATAGCACAAAATGGGTGTATTGTTTGAGAAATAGCATAAAATGGATGAATTGTATGAGAAATAGCATTTAATGGATGAATTGTTTGAAAAATAGCATAAAATGGATGAATGTTATGAGAAATAGCATAAAATGGATGAATGGTTTGAGAAATAGCATAAAATGGGTGAAATCTGTTTGAGAAATAGCATAAAATTGATGAATTGTTTGAAAAATAGCATAAACTGGATGAATGGTTTGAGAAATAGCATATACATGTTATGGATGAATGGTTTGAGAAACTGCATTAAATGGATGAATTGTTTTAGAAATAGGACAAAATGAATTGTGTGAGAAATAGCAGAAAATGAATTGTTTGTGAAATAGAAAAAAGTGAATTGTTTGTGAAATAGCAAAAAGTGAATTGTTTGTGAAATAGCAAAAAATGGAGAACATGTTTGAAAAATAGCACTAAATGAATCATTGTTTTGAAAATAGAAATGAATGAACGCCACTAATTAAATTTCTGCCTCACACCCGTGCCAGTGGGGAACAAATGGAAATCGCAGGTTAACTGGCGTATCCCACAGGCATAGCACATGGCAAAATATATAAGCCTCGCTCAGGAAAAACGGGGTTAAATGCATGTCCGTAAAGTGTCGTCCCAGATTAGCCTGTGCAGTATGCACAGGCGTATCAGGGACGACACTTTCTGCAAAATGGATTTTCGTTAAGAAGACTTTCTTTAAAATCAAATACCCGAAAAGCAGGAAAGTGTTGTCCCTGATAAGCCTGTGCAGACTTCCCAGGCTAATCTGGGACGACACTTTATGCACATGGATTCAGCCCCATTTTCTCAGAGCGCGGCTCACATGTTTTTCATCCAGCTTATTTCACGCACCTGTTTTTCTGCGAGCCTCACAAATGCCATGGCAGGTTTGGTGAGGTACTCCACACAGCCGACCAGTACCGTGCAGGCCTCAGCGTCACGGGGTATACGCCTCATCAGACTCATCTTGTGGTGCTCCTGTAATGTGTACAGCTTTTTTTTCATTCAAATTTGGGGCCAGTTGAGGGACCCATTCCCAATGGAAAAAATTATATAGTTTTCCCAAATGGGACCTAAATATTCGCAATTGAAGGTTTCACCAATTATTTTTTTTTAAATAAATCTTAACATCTAGTTATCTCCCATCCAGCTCAATAATTTGAACCTTAGTACATGTAAATGTTATATTGAAATCACTTTTATTCTCAATTTTCAAGTATTTTTTAGCAAAAAAGAAAACAACAGTAATTTTCTAATTTGAGTTAAAATGACGTGATTTTTCCAAATTCAAAGGGACCTTAATAAGAAACAAATTAATCTTAAAACTTCAAAGCATATCCTCTATTCCTATAACTTTGTGCAGCCTTACAAGTTCGTGCATTACTTGATGTCGTCGATAACTAAGCAACATTCGAACGCACGCGCCCGAAAACTGTTCAACTTTGTAACTCAATAATTTCCGCAGCCGAAAAGACGTAAATCATGAGAAAATAACAGGCAACAAGAGCACCGCCTAGCGGGTGCAGACCGCTCATCTATTTGTCAAAGTATGAATCAAATCTGATCATAAATAAAGAAGTTATGGCAATTTTAGCTAAAATGTGGGGGTGTGGTCATTTATTACATTATCTNGTGTCCACCTAGCGATCATTAGGTCACAGGTTCGATCCCCACAGTGGGAGCGTTCTTTAGATCCCCCCCAAAGACACCAAGTATTGGTTCTAGTCCCAGAAAAAGGAATTGAGAGTGATTCAAATAAGGCTTAGGCTTTCGATTCAATCAAGATAAAATAAATAGGTTTAAACTTATTTATAGGTTTAAACAAAAACCTAGTATATTAGCCTCCATACCTGGTTGGACATCAGTGTGGAGATGGACCGTCCCACCTCATGGTAGTCCATCACTTTGGTCTTTGGTCCGAGCAACACAAACAGGAATCGCACTGGGAGGGGCACTTCAGTCAGGTTATCCAGAATCTGACAATGAGAAGTGGAGCACAATTAAAGAATTTGTTTAAAAAAAAGCATGAAATGAAGGAATCATTTGATAAATTGCACTAGATTATTAAATAGTTTGAGAAAATAGCATCAAATGGATGAATTGTTTGCGAAATAGCACAAAATGGATGTATTGTTTGAGAAATAGCATAAAATGGATGAATTGTATGAGAAATAGCATTAAATGGATGAATTGTTTGAAAAATAGCATAAAATGGATGAATGTTATGAGAAATAGCATAAAATGGATGAATGGTTTGAGAAATAGCATAAAATGGATGAAATTGGTTTGAGAAATAGCATAAAATGGATGAATTGTTTGAAAATAGCATAAACTGGATGAATGGTTTGAGAAATAGCATATACATGTAATGGATGAATGGTTTGAGAAACTGCATTAAATGGATGAATTGTTTTAGAAATAGGACAAAATGAATTGTGTGAGAAATAGCAGAAAATGAATTGTTTGTGAAATAGCAAAAAGTGAATTGTTTGTGAAATAGCAAAAAGTGAATTGTTTGTGAAATAGCAAAAAATGGAGAACATGTTTGAAAAATAGCACTAAATGAATCATTGTTTTGAAAATAGAAATGAATGAACGCCACTAATTAAATTTCTGCCTCACACCCGTGCCAGTGGGGAACAAATGGAAATCGCAGGTTAACTGGCGTATCCCACAGGCATAGCACATGGCAAAATATATAAGCCTCGCTCAGGAAAAACGGGGTTAAATGCATGTCCGTAAAGTGTCGTCCCAGATTAGCCTGTGCAGTATGCACAGGCGTATCAGGGACGACACTTTCCGCAAAATGGATTTTCGTTAAAGACTTTCTTTAAAATCAAATACCCGAAAAGCAGGAAAGTGTTGTCCCTGATAAGCCTGTGCAGACTTCCCAGGCTAATCTGGGACGACACTTTATGCACATGGATTCAGCCCCATTTTCTCAGAGCGCGGCTCACATGTTTTTCATCCAGCTTATTTCACGCACCTGTTTTTCTGCGAGCCTCACAAATGCCATGGCAGGTTTGGTGAGGTACTCCACACAGCCGACCAGTACCGTGCAGGCCTCAGCGTCACGGGGTATACGCCTCATCAGACTCATCTTGTGGTGCTCCTGTAATGTGTACAGCTTTTTTTTTCATTCAAATTTGGGGCCAGTTGAGGGACCCCTCCCCCATGGAAAAAATTATATAGTTTTCCCAAATGGGACCTAAATATTTTCAATTGAAGGTTTCACCATTTTATTTTTTTTAAATAAATCTTAAAATCTAGTTATCTCCCATCCAGCTCAACAATTTGAACCTTAGTACATGTAAATGTTATATTGAACTCACTTTTATTCTCAATTTTAAAGTATTGTTTTGCAAAAAAAAAAACAACAGTAATTTTCCAATTTGAGTTAAAATGACGTGATTTTTCCAAATTCAAAGAGACCTTTATAAGAAACAAATTAATCTTAAAACTTCAAAGCATATGACTTAAAAAGCCGAAACCAACCCTGTCCTCTTCCTTCGGGACAACAGCAATGTGAAGGCCCCCATCTTCCGAGGCCTGGAAAGGAAAAACCATCATGTCACACCAAAATTAAACAAATAAGGCTTGTTATGGGAAAACTGGGCTTAAAGCATATGCTTGAAGTGTCGTCCCAGATTAGCTTGTGCAGTCCCCACAGCCTAATCAGAGACGACACTTTCTGCCTCTTATGGATTTTTTTTTTCGTTTAAAGGAAGACTCTTCTAAACAAAAATCCAGTTTCGACGAAAAGTGGTGTCCCTGATTAGCCTGTGCGGAATGCACAGGCTAATCTGGGATGTCACTTTACACACATACATTAAGCCAAGTATTCCCAGAAGGAGCCTCATGTGATTCTAATATCTTATTGGTAACATATTATGGCAGAGTATACTTACCTTGTAAACCACACCCATATTCACAATCTCAAGGTACTCAAGTCTGTCTCAAATCATGCCCTTTTGGTTCTTATCCCTGATCTCTCCCACCCCCACCCCCACCAAAAAACAAATAACAAACACACATTCTTGTTCACAACCTTATCTTGAGCCTTATCTCACTCACATGCGGTTGTTTTTTCTTACAAAAACTGACACTTATCTTTCCGAACTATGCACACTAATCTCTTCAAACCAAAAATGCTTAAATTTCTCAACCAAGCACCGTTCTTTTATAAACTAAGCATACAAATATGTTGTAACCCAGCAGACATGTTTTTTCCAATGAAGCACACTCGTTTATCTAAACATCACAGACAGAATATACTACATACAGAACTTGAAGTTTTGATACACAGGAGTGCCGATGTCAGTCGGACTGTTTTGGTAGCCACTAATCAAAACAACACAGATTTGGGTAGTTTTAAACTGTGATAATGTCATTCTTTGTCCATAGAATATCAGCGTGTAAAGAACATTTTTATCGAGTCTATTGGGAGTGCTCACATATATAATTATTGTCACTAGAAGATTGTTTCAGTTGGGTTACAAGAGATAGTAGAAGGTATGAGAGACTTCCCATTCAAGAGACTACCTGAGTCTTTAAGTACCCTGAGTGAAGCACCTAATGGACTACACCATGAGATGAGTTAGTAGGTTAAGATTGAGGGGTGATCTACCAAACCCTTAGTTCTGGTCCAGTGTGTTACCACTAGACTACATTTCCACACATAGTATAAGCCTTGTTCTGTGAAAATTGGGCTTATTGCATGTGCGTTGAGTGTCATCCCAGATTAGCCTGTGCAATCTGTACAGGCTAATGAGGGACCTTCCGCTTTTATGGATTTTTTTGTTTAAAGCAGGTTTCTCCTACAGAAACAAAAATTCAACGTGGAAAATGTTGTCCCTGGTAAGCCTATGCAAACTATACAGGCTAATCTGGGATGACACTTTGCACACATGCATTAATCCCAGTTTTCCCAAAATAAGGCTCGTAAACTTACAATATTATTATCCACATCCACTTTCACCATCTCCAGTCGCCCCGGGCTGCCGGTCTGCTTGCCATCCTTATCCTTTTTCTTCCTTCCTAAATTCAGCAAACTCTGCAGGGAACCAGCTATACCACTGCTTGAATGGTGGCTGGAGCTGCCGGGAACCGTCAGGTGGTTGTTGCTATGGCTGTTGCTATGGCCATTGACATTCAGTTGGCTCCCGTTGCCTTGCAGGTGGTTCTGGGAGGCCTGATGAAGGTTGGTTGCTGACGGGATGTGTGACATACTTGCGTGAGACAGTGTCTTCATGAGGGACATCTCCTTTTGATGCCTGACAAAAAAAAAGAAAGAATTGTTATTAAAACTTTACATTTTTATTTTTTTTATGGACAACCAGAATGTTGTTTTAGTTATAACATTTTGTTCATTTATATCTGCTGCAGTGTTAAAATTGTTGAAGCACAAAAAGGTTATTCACCATTGAGGAACAAAATAATTGAACACAAAAAAGTTATTAAGGATTAAACAAAGAAATAGTGAAGGTAGCAATGTTATTTACCAGTATTGAACAGAAAGTCAAGCTAGCATAGTTATATTTTTCGCAAAGAAAGCAAACGCATGCAAAGTTATTTCTGAATTCCTTGTAATCAAAGTATTATTACAATTATTATTAATTCAAATAGTTCAGCATTTGACAACATACATTTATTCACCATAAAGAGAACCATACTCAATTCACAATTAATGGCATAGTTATCTGTGTTTTCTCTACTTCCACCTTTGGTGCTAAGTTATTGTGCAAGATATATGAACATTCAACATGTGAAATGTTAATTGTTAGTCAAGAGAATGAAAACGGTCATTGTTTCCAACAAGGTTTCCAGCAAAATGAGAATTTCAAAACACTGTTATCAAATATTACGTGGTAAACAATTTCAGACTTATTCTTAACAACCTGCTAAAATGTTTTCAAGACAATAAGGAGACACAATAATGACAATCAGAAATGTCGCCCTTGGTTTCCGCGTCTTTCCACCTGC
The DNA here is from genome assembly GCA_007657795.1 of Dreissena rostriformis. Classification (NCBI taxonomy): domain Eukaryota; kingdom Metazoa; phylum Mollusca; class Bivalvia; order Myida; family Dreissenidae; genus Dreissena; species Dreissena rostriformis. The sequence continues at coordinate 137,347 of VMBQ01001502.1, forward strand.
AGTAATATTACAAAGTACAACAAAACAAACAGTTAAAATCATAGCGCATATGGCTCCTTTGTTAACTATCAGGCCAAAAAAAAAATAGGTCTGTTTCCGGTCTCCTTGGAAAAAAAAACAGGGTCGGTAGGTAGGGATTTTTTTTTTTTTTTTTTTTTTTTTTTTTTTTTTTTTTTTNAACCGAAATAAACAAAAATGAACAAATTTTTTATTTTTGTTGGCGACCCCAATAAAAAGTTGAGGGTTGGCAACGATTCTGGAGACACGGTCGGGCGACCGGAAACGGACCTATTTTTTTTTTTGGCCTCACTATCTCATAAGAACCAGTCTTAGTCATTGGTAATTATGCTTTTTGACTTGCAATCAAAGTTTGACTTTGAAGCTTCCCTTTAAACTAAACATGCATTTACAAAATAAAACAGAATTACAGCTTCTTCCAATGAAATGTTTTGCTTAAATTTCTTACACATTTCATTTGTATTGCTGTTATTGAAAACAATAGGGTCACCTGAGAACCAACAGAACTGGTAATGTCTGAGCTGGTAATGTCTCACTATAGCTATCCGAGACAAACTGCCCACACCCACCCCAAGCAGCTCTTTTTAAACAGAACAGAACCATTTTATTACTTTGCCCAGATATCATTACAAGAAATGTTCTGAGCAAGGTTTATTATGATTTGGCAAAAGTGAATTCTTTAATGTTCACAATATATACAAATACATATCTAAGTATAAGGCATGCTCCTCAAAAGTTTTCTTGATTACAGTATTTATACAGTCTTGCTTACAGAATCAATACAGAGATAAATTGACTTTGATATACTTTTGGTGCATATTGGTGCACACTCGTTGGCAGATTTAATTTGGTATTCAGCACTTGTCATTCCAATGCAATAAAAAAGGCTCCTAGAAAAACAGCATGCAAACAGAGGCAGTCCAGGTAAGCCTGCGCACACTTAGCACAATTGAGACTCACAACTAAACCCTGAGGCTTTGGTGGTCTAGTACCTGCAGTGGCAAACCAGAGGTCTACCTATTCAAAGCAAAAAATGCAAGAGTTAGCTAAGAGCAAATAAAAAGGATCAGCAGAGTTGCAGTGTGCTGTCAGTCAGGACCATATACGGGTCGAAAGTTGAAGAACAAAATTAATACTGTCCAAGAGAACATCAAATTATTTCTAAATACAGTTTAGAATCAAGCTTGCATAAATAGATTAAATCACACCACTGAAAGTTTTGGATGTTGCATCAAGAGGTTCATTAACCCTTTGCATGCTGGGAAATTTGTCGTCTGCTAAAATGTCGTCTGCTGAATTTCTAAAATCAACATTTTCTTCACTTTTTTTCAAAGACCACTATCAGAATAGCAAAAAGTTTGGATCCTGATGAGATGCCACGTTCTGTGGCGTCTCATCTGGATCCAAACTGTTTGCAAAGGCCTTCAAAATCCGGTTTCAGCGCTCAAAAGGTTAATTAATAGGGATTGAACAATAGAACCTTGGGTAGCACCTTGTCAACTTATTAATCTCTGTATCTCTTTGTTTTATTTTGAGCTCGGGTTCAAACAGTGACAATCAAGAACCTCAATAGCAATAATGTGTCGTCAGCATACATGCAAAGACCGCCATTCCGGCTTTCAAGGGTCAAAGGGAAGCAAAAAAAGCTCAGTGATGTTTAAAACGTTTGCCATAGAAACAAATTCAGAGCAAAAATCAAAGCCTTGGCATGCATTAGAAATAAGAAAAAAAACAACATGAATAATCTTTTGAAGTTGCACTAATAAATACATGCCTTGTTATTGAGAATGGAATAATTCTCATTTGATTTTAATGTTTAATTGATTTTTTATATGCTTTCATTTGCTACAAAATGCTTTTCAGGTGTTTCTTGACTGTGCTATTTTGTTTAGTAATGTTGTTATTTGTTATAGTGACAGGTGCAAAACACATAACATGAATGCAAATAATTTAGAAACTCAATTGAATAAAATTATTCCCATGAGTTACTCATAACTTTATTGAAGTGAAAATATTAATTGAATGTAACTTTTTGGTTTGAAAATCTTGAAAATGTTTTAGAGAAATTCAGTTAAATTAAGGGAATTAATTACAACACATACAGGAAATGGTTGGTGACATTTACTATCCACTCACACATAATTGAACATAAAATTGAACACAAAACTGAACACAAACGCCGATATCAGTATTTGATACCTAATAATGATCTGTGATTTTTGCATTAAATTCCTGAAAAATCAACTTCCAGGTAATATTCAATAATTCACTCAGGATATAAATCAACTTATACTGATACAATGCAGATAAAATGCAAGCAAGTTAAAAACACAACCTATAATATGTATTTTACACTACTAAACACTATAAGGCTGAAAGAATGCAGTGAACACAGAAATGTCTAAACTACTGCCTTTTCCCATGCGCATGCATTTACTCTTCATTAAATGTAAACATTTCGGATGAGGCCAAACAAAATAAATTAGCCGTTTTAAGCAACTGTTTCAATACTTTTATGTTGTGTTTGGATTTTGTAAGCTTTTTGTTTGAAGACACATTTCCATCTGATTCATCGTTAATCTGACAAATGTGGATAGTATGGAAAACAATCATATATTATAAAACTAGGTTAAGTCTCAGTATGTACTAAAAGTCATGTTTCCCTGATTTTTTTTTTGTTTGGCCTGATCTTGGCTAAAATGGAAACATATGTTTTCTATCTCTTTGTTAGTTTTCTGAGAGTAGGTTGGGTTAGACATGCATTTTAGTGTTCACAAAACAAGTCATATGATAAAGGATAGTTGGTCCTCGAACTGAACGCATTATAGAATTCAATTGTGCTGGTCTTGAAATGATCATATTATGGGAAAAGACATCACGACATATTGGGTCAAGAAATACAGCCAAATATGACACAGTTCTTGCTTATATTACTTGGAAACAATTAAAGACCCTTGATGTCTATGTTTGATCAACACTTATTAAATTAATCCAAACAAAATGATCATTTGTTTCTGTCCAAATCTACAGTTTTGTATTCCTTAACTCATATACACTGACTTTGAAGATGGAAAAACTTGTTTCTTAGCATAACAAGTGAATGGACGCAGATCTTATCCTCAAGATCAGTAACTGAGTATGACCTTTATCTGGAGTTACAGCCCCTGATTTGCAAACAGCTTTGTTAATTGTGGACATATTAAATCTCTTAATCTACAACCTTTCATCCATGGCCATTAAATCCATGGAGGATTTTTGGCGCGTCAACAGCGATTTAACTGTGGTATCCGAGGAAACGAATCTGTAAAACACAGCCATTAAGTGATGAATACAACATAATGATGATGACACTACAACATTCACATGAAGCAAAGAAATGACTTCTGATTTTTTTTTGGTGCTTTATATTTTACAGCCTGTGCCTTTTCCATTGTGAAAAATAGCGCAATAAAACATGAAATTGGGGAAAATGAAACATTATTTGTATTAATTATAAATAACAATTTTCCAATGTTTTATAAGTGAATGTTTAACCGCATTTTAAAATTGATATTATTAAGTGCTCGGGAATTGTATTGCTGCATAATAAACTCAATAAACCAATGATGGAGTACATTAACAAAAAGGCATCTTTTTGGGGAAGTTTTGGTCAGACTTTTGGGGAAAATGTTCCTTTTTGACTTTGGGAAACAGCCTGTAAAAGGCTACAATTTTGGGCAAAAAAAATCACCAAATGACTAGTGAAGTTAAATGTTATGAATAAACCATGTTATAGATGTTATAGATATGCAGAAAAATAAAACCTAAACTAAAAAGTTAAAAAATGTAAGCAGTTGAAGTAAGATGAAAGCAAGTCACCAGTTCATGCTTCAAAATTATCTTACACAGAAATCATGTTAAAGATATGTAGAAAAATAAAACTTTAAGTTAAACGTTAAAAAATGTAAGCAGTTAAAAGTACACGTAAAATGAAAGCAAGTTACCATTTAAAGGTTAATGCTTCAACATTATGGATATACTAACATAAACTTAGAAATTATAAAGTAAATTAAGATCTGTAAAATAAATGCATTACCTTTAATAATAGTCTTTGAACAATATAGAACTACAATTTTCAATAATTAATTGCAGCAAAAACTTGTTTCTTTAACATAGAAAAAAATAAAATAAAGATACTTTCAATGTTATATTGAAATGGCACTTAATAGAAAGAGCAATTTAAGCTTTGTGTTAATTATATAAACCCAACTTAGTCATTCGTGTGAACAAGAATTTTGACTGTATTCAGTTAATTGCATAGATACTTAAATGCCATAAAATTTGTGTCTACATCAAAGTCTGAAAGTAAAATAAATCATTTCTGTATCTAGAAATTCTAGCTCCTAAAAGTTATTGCCAAAATACACATATCAAAACTACTGAACTAACAAGCTGGGTATCAGCCTAAAATTATAATTGATCTATTGATTGCAAATAAACAAACAAAAATCGCTAATCTAGAAGTTTATTGAATGGAATTTTATTCTATGGTCTATATAAGGAAATGTAGTGCTGCGTATCTGGGTGGTATAATTGCTCATTTTGGGTAAATCGCACAAACAATCATTAAAAAGCAACAATTTACAGGGAAAAAAACACATTGTGCTTTTGGGTGAAATATAGGCGGCACAACATTAATGCATTAGTTTTTCAATTAAGGTAGCCCGAACAAAATAAGTGTTCTCAACACATCTTAAAGCAATCATTCTAGAATATATATTCTATATTATTATTATTACTATCAGACAACATGTTTTATTATAAGTCTACTTGTATAATATATATATTTATCACCTGCCATACCCTGTTTCCCATGTAATATAACCATTACATATATTTTTATATTACACATGTGTAATATACTTTTTAAGCGTTTTCATTGGCTTAGTTTTCGTTTATTGACCAATCGCATTTTGTTATTTTGCTGAAATGACGTTGCAACTTCAAATGACGTCACGAAATGTAAACAACATTCGGGATTTATCATTTTGTTTGCGTAAATATTTATTTAATTTGCTCATTTAAAAGCATGTGATAAAAAAGATCTGACACTCGTTGTCATTTCATACCATATTTTATTAAACTCGTCCAGGAAATTCAGTAGTTAAGCTCGCCACAGGCTCGCTTACTAACAACATTCCTGAACACGTTTAATAAAATATGGTATGAAATGACAACTCATGCCAGATCTTATATATATATAATTATAATATGACAACTTGGTAAACAATATCAATTATGGGGCTTTTCAGTGGTTTAAAGAAAAATTAGCCTGACAAGTTCTGCAAAACCAAACTCTGACACAATAGTTCAATGTGTTAAGCAAGAAGTCCAATACTTTTGGGGGAAAAAAAAGTTAAAACCAAAAACATTCAAACTAACACCTTGAACTTATCAAGTCACAATAAATCCTATCTTTAATTATTTTCTTTATTCTGCAAGAAAATGAGACTTATTATAACTAAGAAACATGGCAATGCCACAAAACCAGGTTTTCAATGTTTAATATATAAATTTCAATAATTGTGCAATCCAAAGCTAGTTCTGCATGTTATTTAATTATAAACAAAATTTACACACATCCAATAACTGAGATCTACCTAACTATAAAATGTGAAAGTTGATACCTCTTTAAGTTTTTAGATATGCTCAGGACAATATTTTAGTACAAAAAACTGTTTGTGCTAAAAAACATTTTTAGAAAGTTTGTTGATGATAAAAACTGGTTTAGTCACCACCGACTTATGATTGTTTGAAGTCAGGGAGCAGGGAGACAATTTTTTACAGGTCATCAATTTGCATTGCCCAATTGGAAAAATAAGCGCAGAATTTTTCAGATGGCAATTGGGAATTTTGTAGTTTTTCCTCAATTGGGAAATACCTTTTATGGCTACTTTATAAAGCTGGAAACAAATTGCTGCAGTCTCCAGTACTTACTTATGCTTGGTCAGGATGGTCCTCATGACATGACCTTTGTCGTCCGTGGAGATCTGATCATGGATGACCATGTCTTCTACAATTCTGTGGGCAATGCCTATGAGGTCAGTAGCTTCTAGATCCAACAGTAGAGTCCCTGAAATATAAAAGACACAAACATAGAGGATGGATGACCATGTCCTCTACAATTCTGTGGGCAATGCCTATGAGGTCAGTAGCTTCTAGATCCAGCAATAGAGTTCCTGAAATATAAGAGACACAAACATAGAGGATGGATGACCATGTCTTCTACAATTCTGTGAGCAATGCCTATGAGGTCAGTAGCTTCTAGATCCAGCAGTAGAGTCCCTGAAATATTAGAGACACAAACATAGAGGAGGGATGACCATGTCCTCTACAATTCTGTGAGCAATGCCTATGAGGTCAGTAGCTTCTAGATCCAGCAATAGAGTCCCTGAAATATTAGAGACACAAACATAGAGGAGGGATAACCATGTCCTCTACAATTCTGTGAGCAATGTCTATGGGGTCAGTAGCTTCGAGATCCAGCAATAGAGTCCCTGAAATATTAGAGACACAAACATAGAGGAGGGATAACCATGTCTTCTACGATTATGTGAGCAATACCTTTTAGGTCAGTAGCTTCTAGATCCAGCAATAGAGTCCCTAAAATATTAGAGACACAAATATTGAGGAGGGATAACCATGTCTTCTACGATTATGTGAGCAATACCTTTTAAGTCAGTAGCTTCTAGATCCAGCAATAGAGTCCCTAAAATATAAGAGACACAAATATTGAGGAGGGATAACCATGAACTCTATGATCTATTCAGAAATTCCTCAATGCCCAGCAATAGGGATGGCAACATTCCTGTGAGTAATCAGTATGCAAGTCAATAAGTTCCAATTCCAGCAATAGCGGCCTTGATACTTGGGAATAAAAACATATTTCTCTTTGTTTTCATTTGATTGGATAATGAGTTAACAACATGTAAGTAGCTAAAAGGTTCAGCAAGAGACCCTGAAATGTAGAGAAACATTAGTCAGTTGATGTTATTATTGTTTTTCTTGTAGTTTATGTTGTCTAATTTCTTTATTAGATTGAACATTTCAAACTGCTAGTTGCTTCTTCATCCACTTATAGGGACTGTGAACTTATGGGACAAAACTCATAGAAGATGTTTGCTTTGCATTCCCATTAATGAGGTTATTCTCTTTCTGGCATTGATGCATGATTGTGGTTTACAGCCTTACACACAGAAATTATTAACAGATTTGGATATATATTTATTCAACAATGCATTCGCTAAAAGGTTCTTGAATAATATAGCAAACACAATATTTGCCTGTTAACACCAAGAAGGATTTTATGGCAAAAAGCACTCAATTTCATACTCTTTACCTTTAAGGGAAACCTGAAATTTTGTCACAAACGTGAAATACACCCCATGCATATTGATGACATTTTAAATTTCAATTCAATCGCTCAACAAATGTGGAAGTAGTTTGCGACTCAATGTAATGGGTTCTATTGCAGACAAATAGACAGATGGACCAACACACAGGTATAATGCAAACCCAGAAACATTATAAGAAAATAAATTCTTGCAACCAGACACCAGCATTTCATTTAACCCTTTGAGCGCTGGAACCGGATTTTGAAGGCCTTTGCAAACAGTTTAAATCCAGATGAGACGCCACAGAACGTGGCGTCTCATCAGGATCCAAACTGTTTGCTATCCTGATAGTGGTCTTAGATTATTTTTTTTGAAGAAAATGCTAATTTTAGAAATTCAGCAGACGACATTTTAGCAGACGACAAATTTCCCGGCATGCAAAGGGTTAAGGCAAGTGACAAACAATTTCCTAAAGAAAACAGGACAATATGAGCCTTGCTCTGGGAAAAATGGGCATAATGCATTTGCGTAAGGAATCATCCCAGATTAGCCTGTGCAGTCCACACAGGCTAATCAGGGACGAAACTTTCCGCCTAGAAATGAATTTTTGTTTAGAAGAGACTTCCTATCAATATAAACAATTCAATAAAAGCGGAAAGTGTCGTCCCTGGTTAGCCTGTGCGGACTGCACAGGCTAATCTGGGACGAGACTTTATGCACATGCGTTAAGCTCATTTTTCCCAGAACAAGGTGTATATTGTCCTGTTAGGAAATTGTTTGTCACTTGGCTTAAATGGCTGTTGATTGGTTGCAAGTATTCCTCTTCTGACAATGTTTCTGGGTTTGGATTATACCTGTTTCTTGGTCCAACCGTCAATTGACCAGTCGCCAGCTGTCAATCAAACTCACGGACAATCAATCAGATTTATTTTATTGCGGCCACATGGTCCGACAAACAAAGAGTGTCGGAGTAATTGAATAAGCGTTTTATGTAAACAAAACTAGTGGGGGGAGCGATCGCTTATTTGGTGACTGGTTAACCCTTTGCATGCTGGGAAATTTGTTGTCTGCTAAAATGTTGTCTGCTGAATTTCTAAAATTAGCATTTTCTTCGATTTTAATTGAAAGAATACTATCAGAATAGCAAACAGTTTGGATCCTGATGAGACGCCACGTTCTGTGGAACCGAATTTTGAAGACCTTTGCAAACAGTTTGGATCCTGATGAGACGCCACGTGCTGTGGCGTCTCATCTGGATCCAAACTGTTTGCAAAGGCCTTCAAAATTCGGTTCCAGCGCTCAAAGGGTTAATTTGTCTGCAAAGAACCCATAACAGTTTTCCTGTAAACGAGGCTCATACACTAGTCTTCTTACCACTCTCGAGCCCTTTGCGCAGCTCCAGCAGGCTATGGAAGGACAGTGAGGCCACGTGAGGTTTGCCCCAGCGCTCGGCCCCCTCCTCAACGTCCTCCTCAAACTTGATCCAACGAGCCTTCTCACGCCACTCGATCTCATTGCTGTCTTGCACAAACAGCTCGTCTAGTTCCACGAACACCTGCAGTAAGTTTTAATCCTTAAACACCCAGATACGCACTTGAGGTGTTTCTAGTCCCTTAGAAAATCAAATTAAATTTAAGACCTTTTTTACTGACCCTACACAGTGTGATGGAGGGTAGTAAATTTATATTGGGCTTGAGGTGGGCTCGTACAGGGGTCAGTTAGAAACAGTGCAATTAACAAGAGTACCGCGGTCGGAGACATATGCCCTCCAAAACAGGGCCTTGACACGGGATTTTTTGTGACCTTGACCTTTGACCTAGTGACCCTTTTTTCAATAGGGGTCATCTACTGTCCAAGGCCAATCCACATGAAAAGTATCAAGCCAATTGGTCAATCAATTCACAAGTTATTGATCGGAAAGGAACTGGTCTACCTTCAGACTGACATCCAGCAAAACAATACCCCCTCTTCTTCGAAGGGGGGCATAATAAACTATAAAATACTATTGTCAAACTGTTGAAAACCCACCTCGTGTGGTGTGTGATCAAACTTCTTCTTAGGCTGATGGTACTTCCTGCGAGGCTTGTCCGACTTCCCTCCGTACACCTTTATGCCCGATGTCTTGTGCTTCTTGCGCCCAATCTTGTGCTTGCGTATACCCTGTAGGTCGTCCATTCTGTGACCTGGCGATGTTAGGGGTTATGTTACACTATGATATAAGAGTTATATCAAACAATGATCTTATGGGTTATGTTATACTATGATTATGTGACCTAGGAAATAGTCCGGCCCAATCTTTTGCTAGAAGATACCTTGGAGGTGGTCCACTCTATGACCTGGCATTGTTTGTGTTTATGTTTCACTATGATCTCAGGGTTATTTTACACTATGATCAAAGTGTCATTTTATACTGTGATAATGTTACATCGGAAAAGAGTCAGGCTTGATCTTGTGTTTGCCGATACCTCAGTAGTCATCCATTCTGTGACCTGGCAATGTGTAAGGGTTACATTAAACAATGATCTAAGGGTTATGTGATATAAAATCCCAAGGTTAGGAAGGTTATATTACATCATGATGGTTATCATATACTATGACCATGTGATTTGGGAAATATTCAGGTCCAATCTTGTATCCTGGAGGTCGTCCTTTCTGTGACCTGACAATTTTCAGGGTTACATGAGACTATGATCTGGTGATAGTCAGGGTTACAATACACTATGATATTGCCACATGGCAACATTCAGGGTTACACAACATACTGATCTTATTAGATGGTGATATTCAGGATTGAAGTACAGTATCACAGGCTTTTCCCCAGGACTTTTTCCAGACACAGCGGCAAGGCAGAGTGTGGAAGGGGGATAACCCTTTTTGCGTGTCCAAATTTAAAAAAGTTTCTTCATGTTCTATTTCAAAGTCTGCACTTCTTCAGATCTATTAAACATCACCGCTTTCCTTTTGAACGCTCAGTGCTGAATAAAACTTTGAAGCACAGAGAATATTGAGATCTCTACTTTTGGTAAGAAAAAAGTGTAGTGCATTTTTACAAAATTTGGCACACCTATTAACTTAATTAAAACTAAATATTTATGTTGTATTTACGAGGCTACACTTGTTGAAATAGGTCAGTATTGATCTGTGACAGGTAGAAAGGACGGTTATTGTATACAACTCCATGTGGAAATCATGTATTCGGCTGCTTAAACGCTTATTGACTGATAGGTCTGTGGAGCAGAATAGATTAAAAGCTAGCATCATTTTAAATTCAAAGAGAGGATGTTGTCAAAGATGGCACACCTATTATCTAAATTAAAACAAGAACATGGCAAGAACAGAACAGTGGCATAGCATAAGCCTCGAGCTTTTTTCACAATTCTGTAAAATTGTATACTACAGCCTTTATGTTAAGCAATACTGCAATTTCTACCTGCCTTGTATTTTGTTTGAAAATAGCATGTATGTTTTGTATTGTATTGATTATGTACTTTCTATGAACTAAATAATTGGTGATTAAACCAAAGATGGCACACGCAATGATGTAAAACTGTTGATGTTTGTGGTTGGGAAAGTCCGGATATTGTTTGTTGCACTACACAAGCGTTAATGTAATATGCAATAAAAGCGGGAAAATCTGGAACCAAAATCGGATTTAGTTTTCGGATTTATCTCACACGTCTTGTGCAAGCTCCCATACACAAACAGCTGATTAGCCTGTAAGGAAATTGATTGGTCGTTCCAAGAATGAAAATTGCAGAAGGATCAGAGCTTGCAAGGGCTTGTGAAAAATAAACATGATCAGAAAATCAAGCATTGCGGCAACACTGATTTGCAAGTTTCGGCACAGGGGCACCCCTGCGCTAAATCATTTAATTTGGCGACTTTCTGAGTAACATTACATGATGGTAATTTCATGATGATCATGTGTCCGGCTGGTGATATTCAAGGTTACATTACACTATGTTACTATGACCTAGTGATATTAAGGGTTACACTACACAATGATATTGTGCTCCAGCAATATTCTTGGCTCCAAGACGCAATGTTGGCATGTTAAGATAGGCAATATTTAAAATGGGTCGCCGTGGCATAGTTGATATGGTGTCCGCCTAGCGACCGGGGGGTCAGGGGCTCGATCCACATCATGGGAGCGTTCTTTTGATCTCCCCCAAAGACACCAAGTACTGGTTTATGTCGCAGGAATCACACTTGAGAGCGTTTCAAATAAGCCTTAGGCTTTTGATGCAATCAAGCTTAAATAAATGGGTTTAAACTAATATTTGAAATCATCAATAAGGTGACGTCACAAAGTTTCAGATTCATTAAGCGTCATGATCACTTGCCTGTGAAATATTTTGGGGTTATTTCACACTATGATTTTGAGACCTGTCAATATTCTGAGCTACATAATACGCACTGTTATAGTAACCTAATAATGCAACATCACAAAATGGTCAAATCTAAAACGATTTTGTGAACAATGATCACAATGAGTTCACTTTGTTATACATTTAAATAGAAGTATATAAGATAAGTGTTATTGTACATACAAAGTAAGTGTTATACATGATTCCATTTAAAATATTTCTGATCATGAAGTCTCTCGATTATATACACTATTACCTTACCCTGATCACCTGTGCCACTATTATGAAACAGAAACAATTAGCATTTATACTGACCCAAAAATATTTATAAGAAATATACAAAGCAGCATTCAAACAGAATGTATCCTACTGCATACATGTGCCTGTGTCCTATTAAAGTATCAATGTGTGTCTAAACAAATACAGACCAAACATCAAAACGTGGTTGCTATGGCGTAGTGGATATGGTGTCGGAGTAGTGAACGGTAGGTAACGGGTTTGATCCCTGCTGTTCTTTCGATCTCCACTTAAGACACCAAGTACTATTTCTATCCAGGTAACAGACTTGAGCGTGTTTCAATAAGTCTTAGCTTACGCTGCAATCAAGCTCAAATATACAGGATTAAACTATAACCTTAACCTAAAACCCATCTTTTTCAGCTATAATAACTAGAGCTTTGTCACTGACGTGACGTATACCCCCACATGCTGCATTGACACAGAATATTTTGCATGCTGTGTCACAAAACAAGAGAAGCTTATTTATGGCAATTTTTAAGAATTATTATGCCATCATCATTTATGGCCATTTTGACCTTTGAAATCTTGAATTCTTTGGCATGATACGCCATCCAATGCCTGTGAACAAAATTAATGTGGAGAGTAATATTAAAATCTCACAATGAATGACATAGTTATGGCCCAGACAAGCTTATTTATGGCCATTTTTGACCTTTGAACTCAANACCGACCGACCGACAGACCGACAAAGTGACTCCTATATAGCCCCCATTACCTATGGTAATGGGGGTATAATTAATCCCTTTTCCCTGCAACTATACCCCACACAGTATACAGGGGATATTGTTATGAAGACAACTCTTCAAATCTAAGTAAAAAATAATGGTAATAAATGAAAATGGCTCAAAACCCACCAAATGTATGTCGAATAGACAAAATATACACTGTTGGTGTATATTTAAGTGCATACGACTGACAATAGTTGGACTTATTTCATGAACTATGGTATAACTGTGAATACACGAATAACCATTTTATGAACATAATTTTCTAAATGAAAAGCAAAATATCAACTTTAGACTTGTCCATCGTTCTTACTGGCCATATCATCCAGGTCAGCAGACTGGAGTGTAGCCGCCTCATCAACCTCTGTTACCGTGGGAACCCGACTGAGTGCGTCGGACATCTGCACCTCGCTACCACGCGTTCGCCGTCGCTGCAGGTCCTGACTGAGGTAGTTCTCGTGGTGGCGATGACGGTGCCTTGACGACCTGATACATGAAATGCTTTTAATTTGAGCCTCTTTCTGGGAAAACTGAGTTTAATGCATATGAGTAAAGTTTTAAAATATATAGATGTTTTGTGCTTAAAGAAAATGTGTTGCTTTCACAGTGAAATAACATCATTATTTTGACATCATGACATTATTATTCCTGTAGAATTCTCCAATATTAACCCATTGTAAATGTAGACAAATGGCTGAAAAGCCTTAACCCTTTGAGCGCTGGAACCGGATTTTGAAGGCCTTTGCAAACAGTTTGGATCCAGATGAGACGCCACAGAACGTGGCGTCTCATCTGGATCCAAACTGTTTGCTATTCTGATAGTATTCTTTGAAAAAAAATCGAAGAAAATGCTAATTTTAGAAATTCAGCAGACAACATTTTAGCAGACGACAAATTTCCCAGCATGCAAAGGGTTAAATGAGAGAACATTTATTGGTTTCTGCATATAAATGATTAGTATCCACTCATGAAAATATTATTTTTATCACTGGCAAACTATTATCTATAATCTCCTGAATTCAACATACATTGTCTTATTTATTACTGAAATTTCTTTTGATAATGAAATATGATTTACAATCATTAAATACATTGAATATTTGTTTGAATATTGTCTTATTTATTACTGAATTTCTTTTGATAATGAAATACGATTTGAAATCATTAAATACATTGAATATTTTCTAGGGCCTTCCTTGACATAAAATATTGATTTACTAAGCTAATTAACAAATCTCTAAGAACAGAATTTTGGAAATACTGAAATCGAGTTTTTCAAATGCTAAACTCACTACAGATTATGTCGGACAAAAGTAGATTTATACAGAAACCAGTATTAATACTGACAAAACGGCCACCAGAGGGCCCTAGATTGCCCACCTGTGAAATAAATTATGGGGTGTTGCCATTTTGACTCCGTGGATATGGTTTGAACAAAGTTACCAGAGGACCAATAAACAATGTTACACACCAAATATTAAATCCCAGACCCTTGCGGTTTATGAGAAGAGGATTGTTTAAGTCTTAATTTTTCTGATCTATTTTTAGCTCTGGTGACCTATATATGCAGCTGACCAAAACGGTGTGAACAGCTTCATATAATTCCTTAAAATTTGCCTAGCAGTTTAGGAGAAGATGTCATTTGAATGGAAAATTGACAGACAACGAGCAAAGCAAGGCAAACAAAAGGCTGTCGCAAAAGCTCACCCAGTGAATTTCCCAGGTGAGCTAAAATGCTCAACAGTTCTTTCTTTTTCATTTCTTTAATTGCTAATCTTTATAGTGTAATTCTGTCAATTGTTTGTGGATATACAAGGTACCTTTGAAGTCATTCTGTCAAACGTTTGTGGATATACAAGGTACCTTTGAAGTCATTCTGTCAAACGTTTGTGGATATACAAGGTACCTTTGAGGTAATGTTTGTGGATATACAAGGTACCTTTGAAGTAACGAGCCTTACTCTTGGAAAACGGGGCTTAATGCATGTGCGTAAAGTGTTTCCCCAGATTAGCCTGTGCAGTCTGCACAGGCTAATAAGAGACAATCCTTACATCTTTTATGATTTTTTTGTTTAATGGAAGTCTCTTCTAAATGAAAATCCAGTCTAAGCGTTAAGTGTCGTCCCTGAATAGTCTTTACTGACTGCCCAGGCTAATCTAGGGTGACACTTTACGCACGTACATTAATCCAAGTTATCCTAGAATAAGGCTCATTTGATCATTTGATGCCTCACCTTGACCTTTGGATACGCGGTGAACCATACTGACTGGCCCCTGCCGTGTGAGGGTAGAGATGCGAGTCATGCACAGTCCACTCTGGCCCCGAGTAGTCGTCATCCTGGTAATTACCGCTATCAACCGAGTGCTGGAGAAGATAAGAGATAACTATAGGCTGTTTCCTGGGAAAACTGGGCTTAATAATTGTGTGTAAAGTGTCTGTCGTCCCATTTTAGGGATGACACTTTCCGCCAAAATTTGATTTTTTTTTTGATTCACCATAGGATGACATATGCCCTCTGAAAAACACTATTTCCATATTTTTTTATTTTTGCATATTTATTCCACATTTTTCGAAACCTAAACGCAAAATTAAACCTAAACGCAAAGTGTGACGGAAAGACAGACAGACACCCAGTGCAATCACAAGATGCCCACTTTCGGGGGCATAAAAATCCATAAGAAGCGGAAAGTGTTGTCTGTGATTAGCCTGTGCAGACTGCACACACTAATCTGGGAAGACACTTTACACACATGCAATACACCCAGTTTTCTCAAAACTAGGCTCCCATAGCAATGGCAGCTTTCTCTGAACTAGGCTCCCATAGCAATGGCAGCTTTCTCTAAACTAGGCTCCCATAGCAATGGCAGCTTTCTCTGAACTAGGCTCCCATAGCAATGGCAGCTTTCTCTGAACTAGACTCCCATAGCAATGGAAGCTTTCTCAGAACTAGGCTCCCATAGCAATGGCAGCTTTCTCACTAACATGACTTATACGGCTTAGTCAAAAGAAGAGCACACATGCCCATGGCTAAGTTTAGGGGATATATTTCTGGTAGATCACTGCTCATAAAAAAGTTGGTCTTTCACATCTTCATTTCATGGTGACGACATATTTTAAGTTTCAATTTAATCCACTGGGAAATATGGAAGTAGTTCACTTCACAAACTTCAACCGACAGATCACTGACCAACAGACTGAAAATGTGACTCAAATATACCCTCCTGCTTGCATGGGTATAATGAGTAAATTTCACAACCTTGCATAAAGAATAAAATTTTATCACATGCTTTACCGTGTTTTCAATGCTATACAGACACTACGTATTTTTTTATATAACACATGTGTAATACAACATTTTTAAGCGTATTCATTGGCTACAGAATCAATAACTAACAAATCGTATGGCTTTATTTTGGTAAAATGACGTCATCAACATGAAATGACGTCACGATAGTAAACAACTTTTAGATCTATCAGCATTTCTTTAGTCAATTAAGATGTATTCTATTTACTTTAAAAGCATGTGATAAAAAAGATCTGACACTCGTAGTCATATCATACCATATTTTATTAAACTGGTCCAGGAAATTCGTTAGTAAGCTCGCCACAGGCTCGCTTACTAACAAAATTGATGATCTCGTTTAATAAAATATGGTATGATATGACAACTCATGTCAGATCCTATATGTCTATACAGCTCTGGATAAGATAATGGATAAGAGGTTATTGCATCAACAACATTATCAACATCCTTATAATCATCATCATCATTATCATCACTATTTCAATCAGCATCATTGCCATAACAAACCCAACCCACCTGTTTCAGGAGATGGCGTCGAACGTCATCATCATCTTCATCATCGTCGCTGTTGTTGCTGTCGCTGCTGCTGTTGTGGTACTTGTTTTTTACGTCCTGAATATCACTGCCTTCTATCTCTTCACCTAGAATAGGAGAATGTAACTTTTCAATAATACTATGAAGCGTCATCCCAGATTAGCCTGTGCTAGACCACACTTTCTGTTAAGACTGGATTTTTATTTCCGCAAAGACTGGATTTTCGTTTAGATGAAACATCCTTTGAACAAAAAATTCAAAAAAGAGGAAAGTGTCATCCCTGATTAGCCTGTGTGACTGCACATCCTAATCTGGGATGAAACCTTAACCCTTTGAGTGCTGGAACCGGATTTTGAAGGTTTTTGCAAACAGTTTGGATCCAGATGAGACGCCACAGAACATGGCGTCTCATCAGGATCCAAACTGTTTGCTATTCTGATAGTATTCTTTGAAAAAAATCGAAGAAAATGCTAATTTTAGAAATTCAGCAGACGACATTTTAGCAGACGACAAATTACCCAGCATGCAAAGGGTTAAATTAACACACATGCATCAAGCCTGGTTTCCCGAGGGCACAGCTAAAATGTTTGTATCTCTATTAATTGCTTAATTCATTTATTCATAACATGTTTGAGCTGCGAGGTTTATTAACCCATTACTGTATTTAAAAAAAAAAATACATCAACTAACTTGGGCTTTAAATAATTAACAATAAGTGAACAGTGTGCTATAATACTTAACAAAAGATAAACATATCATTCATATTGATATGCTGAAAATGAACCGATAAGTACACATAATTAAATATACGCATTTTTATATATGACCTTGTGAATATGAAACCCTGAAAAATAAATGGATCAAAGTATGTGTTTCTTGAGTATTCTTGGCAGCAATAAGCATTGTATTTCCTGGACAATTTGCAAAAAAAAATAATTAAATACACAAATAATTTGCTCATATAAAACTATATTATGCATCTACCATTTTATTCAAATATAAATTTAAGACCAACTTAAAGATTTTCTACAATCCTTAATACAATTCTTAACAAAAACCACATATTAGAAAGTAGAAAACATTAATTTGACAAATTTGGTTTAATTCAAGGGCCATCATACAGAAGTGCTCCAAGCAATCTTGCTGGTTATCAAACTTGGACAAGATATTATCTACATATACACATTGTCACCAAGTTTAAAGGTGATGCAATTAAAAAAAATTAGTTAAAGAGTAAACAAGGATAATTTTGCATTTTTTTTAATAATTAAATGGTTATAATTCTAAAGTGCTTCAGGTGATCTGGCTGGTGATCGAACTTGGCCAAGATATTATATGCACACAAACTTTATCACCAAGTTTCATGATGTTCCAATATTAACTTTTTGAAAATTATTGAGCAGACATTGTTTTCATGTACGCCACCTTCTGCAGAAGATGTTCCCATAATAGGCCCTGTTTTTAAAACTGCATGGTGTATAAAAATGAATTTAAAAAAAATGTGCTTCTAATGTGCTCACCATTTCTTAGTCTAACATCTTGTATACAATTTAAAAAACACCATATTAATGTCACAAAACAACAGTTACGAAAATTAATCAGACAAGGACAGGTTAATATATAGGGCAAGATTTATCTCCACATACAGTGCAACTGCTATTGCTACAATAAATATCGGAATTAGTAACTATATATAAATTATATATGTAAACCCAATTATAAAACAATAATGATTACGGACTTCCACATCCCACTGCCACAAACAGTGTGACAGAGACACTTTTTCAATGATTCGCGCTCTGTGAAAAGGGGTTTTATGCATGTGCATAAAGTGTCATCCCAGAGTAAGCATGTGCAGTCTGCACAGGCTAATCAGTGACAACACATTCCGCTTTTATGGTATTTTTCGTTTAAAGGCAAAACGAAAGGCAATCTATTTTTTGTGAAAATCCAGTTGAGACGGAAAGTGTCATCACTGATAAGCCTGTGCAGACTGCACACGCTAATCTGGGACTACACTTTACGCACTGGCATTAACCCTTTGAGCGCTGGAACCGGATTGTGAAGGTTTTTGCAAACAGTTTGGATCCAGATGAGACGCCAGAACGTGGCGTCTCATCAGGATCCAAACTGTTTGCTATTCTGATAGTGGTCTTAGAAAATTAATCAAAGAAAATGCTAATTTTAGAAATTCAGCAGACGACATTTTAGCAGACGACAAATTTCCCAGCATGCAATGGCATAAAACCCCCTTTTCACAGAGCGAGGCTCAAATAGTCTTTTTTCCTCAAAGAAGCATATTCCCTTTTGCTCTTTGCAATGTTAAGGTTTGAGGGATACACAAGGATTTCTGATCAACTTACACATATTTGTCCCCTGAGAGCTGAAACTTCCTGTAAATTTGTTCAAGAAATTGAAAAAGGAACTGAAACAAGTCAAACACAGCACCCATACCTATGCAAGACGTAGTAAACTGCTCATGCCAATAAATAGAGAATAACAGGTTACTGCCTGATCTTTTTGTAATATATCAGGCAAGGCTTAGAATAATATTACGGCGAGACTTGCCAAGCCGTTATTTTATTCGTGCCGAGCCTGATATATTACAAAAAGATCAGGCAGTAACCTGTTTTTCTGTTCATCATACCTCTCTCTAAGTCCCCGTTTTAAAAGAAATAATTTTAAAAAAAAATGCTACGACGCTGCAGTTTTAGCAGGAATAAATATGATCGTTGACGTTTGACTTGTTACTAATGACGTCATGAGCACTTGCGCTTAATATTTGTAAAATATGTTTTTCGCTGTTTTGTTTGCTTTTTGTGTCTAAAATATAGTACATCCTGATATCAAAGTGTTTGTTTTGGTGAATCTGTTTTATTTTACTAAACATGATGACTTTATAGTTCATTTCGAGTAAAATGACTTACATCCAAATATCGACTGATTTAACAACTTCCTGTCAAACATGACGTCATCAGCATTTACACATTCATTTTAAATATTTGGAAAATACGTTTTTTGCTGTTTGTGTTGCTTTCTGTGGATAAAATGTAATACATCTTGGTATCAACTTGTTTGTTTTGATGAATCTGATTATTTTTTACAATAAAATATAACTTCTTTGTTAAGTCTTAGTAATATGACACATCGACTGATATAAGAACTTCCTGTTGAA